>OX155973.1:10529867-10799867 GCA_944548615.1 Micropterix aruncella
AACGCACCGTGTGACATACCATGGATATTTGTATGTAGGACGCGGTAGCGGCACCGCTCGGGCGCCGCGCCGCAACCGCACCGCATCGTGTGGCCCGGCCCGACTCAGAAATGAAACGTGGTGCACAAAGTTGGCTTTCGTGACGGATTCTTTTGAGCTGGAAGTATGCAGGGGCAAAATGAGGATATGCTGACATCATCCGATGAAATGAAAGGTTTAGTCGATAAATTTATTAAGATGCCTTCGACAGAGTTCCTGTAAGACGACTTCTGCAAAAACTTGAACATCTCGGAATTCGAGCGAAAATTTTAAGTTGGATATCAAACTTCTTAACTGGCCGGACCTTCCAAGTGAAAGTGGGCGATTTTAAATCTAAATATTTCACTGTATCCACTGGAGTACCCCAAGGGTCAGTGCTGGGTCCAGTTTGTTCACCTTTGTATATTACGGATCTTCAAGACTCAATCACATCTCAGAGAAGCTACTTTGCCGATGACACAAAATTCTTCGCCAATCCTATTTTATGCAGACAGCTTCAGCAAGATCTTGACAAGATCAAAGCGTGGACGGAAAATTTGTCGCTACCTTAAACGCTGAGAAATGTACAGTGCTTCATATCGGGAAAAGCAACCCCAACAAGCAATATTTTCTGGCAAACGCCCAATTAGAAGCAGTAAAGCAACAAAAAGATCTTGGAATAACAATTACCTACTGATGATCTCAAATGGGAGAAACACATAATTTCAATTAGGTACTAAAAGAGCCAATTCTACTCTCTATATAATAAGGAAGGCTTTCCAACATCTGTCATTAGAGGTTTTTATCAAAATCTACAAGGCATATGTGAGACATATTCTTAAGATAAGATAAGATAAAGATAAAAAGGTTTTTTTTTTCAATACAACAATACAATTGTGTAGGAATGAGAGTAATTAATCTTAAACTAGTTACTCAATTTAGACAAGAGATGATATACAATATATAGCTTTAAACTTACCAATTTACAAAAACATAGACTATATGATAACAGTTTACAACAAAACAATTAACGGTAAATAATATGTAGGTATTAGATTAAATGGGTAGATACGATGCTAACTATGTATTTTCAAAATATTTTAAAAAGTCGTTATGAGCATCCATGTTGATTTTATGCAGATAGACTCGGATGGATCTCTTGAAAATATCGATGTTTTTAATTGCTTTTAATCTTTCGGGCAATTTATTGAAAAGTTTGAGGCCTAAGTATCGACTAGTCGCTTGGAACTTGGCAGTACGTGCTACGAACGGTTGGAGATCCAGGGTTTTATTCCTTGTGTCATGCCGATGTACTTCCTCGTGGGATATGGCCGAGCTCTTATTGCAAGTACGGCTATCAGCTCTGGAGCCCCTACTTATGCAAAGATGTACTGAAAAGGGTGCAGCGAAGCGCAACCAAAATGCCAGTGGGCCTGAAGAATAGGAATTATAAAGATCGCTTGGAATTACTTGGAATGACTTCTCTCAAAAAAAGAAGGGACCTGACTGAGACATATAAAATTTTAACACATTATGACGAAGTACCTGGGCTAGCTAGAGAATATTTACAAATTCAACGTCAACACAAATCTTCGAGGTCACAACAAAAAACTCAACCGTGCAATATTTAAATCTAATCGTCTTAAGAACGGGCTGCAAAATAGAGTGGCGGACATGTGAAATAAATACCATTTGAAGTGATTAGTCCAAGTAGCACAAATTGGCTATATAAAAGTCACGGAAACGTTATCGCTTCAGCTTTTAGTCACAAGACCTGAAAATATGGCAGTCATATAAACATTTATATAACGTCTATACCACAGGATTAGGCGCATTTAATACGGCTTTTAGCTGAATAGTGGCTTAATAGCGGTCATAACAGCTACCTTCGGTGATATAAGAAACCTTAATAAGCGCTTATAAAGCACTTATAGCGCATGCTGTGGTCTCCAATTGATACCTTATTACAACTTCTAGTCGGGTAACGCCTTGAAATGATACAGAATGGTAACAAAAGGAAGCTTCGTGATGATTTGCCGTCGCAAACATATAATTCCTAATGGCTACTAATATATTATATTTTATTGACTTTAAAATGATTGTATTGTAGTTTAATACACCAAATTCTCTTGCGAACATCATTTCATCGACAATATTTAACGCGCCTTCAAAATATTAATATTTTAACTCAATTTTAATTCATAATTACGGTTTAAAGTTTTTTTGTAAATTAATTTTATTTTTCGCAGTAAAAAAGAACACTTGATGGGTATTGTTTACACACTTTGAAATAGAATTTACCTAGAAGAATTTACCATACGTGTATTTTATTACCTAAAATGCCTTTAAAAATATTTAAAAAAAAATAGATTATAAAGATTCTAAAAAATGGACGATTTGCTTATGTAGCATCTACGACTTTAATATAACCTTAATAAAACATAGTTTTATAGTCTATACAGCCTATAGAGGCTGCGTACGTAAGGGCCTAATAACTACTATACAGCTTTAACTCTTTGTAAAGCAATTACTGCATTTCATTATGACTATAAGCTGAAAAAGGGTGAGTCGTGTAACCAATATAATAACTTGGTAGAGAAAGGGTAATGTAATAGCTATTGTTTTGTTTGTTCTATAAAGGTTATTTATTCGGCTAGTATACAGTTGTCAGTTATCAAATGGTTATAAATCCTGAAATATGCATATGATCCTGAAACGAAACATCAGTCCATGGCCTGAAAAAGACGTCCATCTCAACTCCTAAGAAATTCAAGGCCATTCTATCCGCGGCGCCGGTTAGAATGTTCGGGGCTCTCTAGATGGTCAAGCATGCTTGGCAAGCATCGCATGGCGGGTTGGGAGGGGAACGTAATTGATTGATGAATGACGTGACTCCCTGGTATAGCAAGACATCATCTATAAAGGTTAACTACCCGGTTGAACTTGTGGAATCAGTTAAATTCCTAGGACTATATTTGGATGGAAATATGTCATGGAATCTACATATAGAGCATGTTAAGTCAAAACTTTCGTCATCTTGCTATGCTCTATTACGCATCAGAAGTTGTTTGGAGAGAACTGAAGTAATATCGGCCTATTACGCGTTAGTTGAGTCACGCCTGCGCAATGGTATTCTTTTGTGGGGTAATGCAGCGCACAACAACAGTGTATTCACTCTCTAGAAAAGAGCCATACGTGCGATAGTAGGTATTGGTCCACGGCAGTCATGTCGACACTTCCAAAAACTATGTATATTGACCGTATATGCGATTTTTGCTCAAGAAGCTCTTTACGAATTCTATTGCAATAAGAGCTCGGCCATATCTCGCGAGGAAGTACATCGGCATGACACCAGGCATAAAAACCCAGTATCTCCAACCGTTCGTAGCACGTACTGCAAAGTTCCAGGCGACTAGTCGATACTTAGGCCTCAAACTTTTCAATAAATTGCCTGAAAGATTAAAAGCGATTAAAAACATCGATATTTTCAAGAGATCCATCCGAGTCTATCTGCTGTATGCTCATAACGACTTCTTAAAATATTTTGAAAATACATAGCATCGTATCTACCCATTTAATCTAATACATGTTATTTATTGTTTTGTTGTAAACTGTTATGATATAGGTACCTAGTCTTTGTTTTTGTAAATTGATAAGTTTAAAGTTATATATTGTATATCATCTCTTGGCTAAATTGAGTAACTAAATGTAAATTTTGAAATACACCAAAAATTGTTGTTATATAAGGCGCTCGCATCGCGTCGTCTCTTCAAACACCGAGCAACGCTCGGATGGGACGGTTGTCTCGGCCGCTCTGCATTAGCGTATTCTGTCGCTATTTAGCGTATTTAATGGAAATAAAATCGCAAGCTGACGTGCACCTGGGCTTTTAAATAGTGCATATATTGTAAATAGTGACGCTGTATCAGAATAAATAATGGGGAATAAAAATAAAAAACTTCAAAAATCCTTCGTGAGAAAACGACATGGACCTAAGAAAAATGATAGATCGTTTGGGTAAGTAAAGCATGATAGTATACCTTAATCATATGAAATCAAAATTCTTTATTACATTTTCAATAAGTACATTATTTATGTTAATAAGCCATCCTAACTAGGCCTCGCCTGTACTAAGGTAGGTTTAAAGTTATTTATGTGGTGTAGTTTACGGTATAAAGAAGTCAATTTTTATTGATTATTGTATTGTAAAATCAATGTGAATTTACTCAGCATCTACTAAATTGAAAAAATGACTAGTTGCACTTTAATTTGCTATAGATAGTCTACATTACACCGAGAACTAAAGGTTGACTGGCACTAGTAAATGCAAAACTTGCAGATAAATTATTGTATGATACCGCATTTTTGTCATTTACCCATTTTATATTTCTCTTAGATCAAAGAAGCGCAAAGTCAGTGATACTGATATTGGCCAACCGAGTACCTCAGCGGAACTAGTGCACGGAGAGTAAGTATCAATCATTTTGTGAGATACCATATTATGTTTAGTCTATTTAGTAAGATTCATCAAAATCGGTGTAGTAGTTTCGAAGATATGAACTATTATGTGTATTACCGGACATACTAGACAAGTGCCTAGTCAATCCATGGCGTATTTATGAGCAAATAACGACAAAATATGATTGTGATGTGATGTGATGTTGGTTCCCAAAAATATCGGAACCAGTTGGATCACCACTTCAAATCAGAAATCAGTTGTTGAGACCGTACGTGGTGCCGTACTTGGCGGATATTTTTATATATTTACGTATATTTACTTGAATCATGGCTTGGCTGGCTGACGAAAAGACGGCTGCTTGTGTTCTATGGTTTATTGTAATTGCCTAGCACATGTTTTCCTTGACTATTATCGTCAGGATGGTGGTATGCGTTATTTTTAAATTATCATATCTGTCAGTTTGTCTTTCTATGTTTTTTTTTTTCATAATTTCCTCAAGCAGAAAATCCTTTTTTATAGAAATCCGGCTGGTGAAACATATTACGGGATTGAACCAGAACAAGAACATGACTACACATCTGTTGACGGAAGGAGAATCGTAAATATATTGTACTTTTTTACTAAGCTTAAAGATATTTCAAAACACAGCAGTCTTTTTAACTGTGGTATTCAATGTCTGAGTTTTGTGGGAGAAAAGAGAATCGGATTAATATCAAAGTTTAAATTTAAGTGCGACATGTGTGGCTTGGTTTTTTTTATTAACTCTGACAATCCTGCATGTACTGAAAATGTCGAGACAAATGTTGGTGCTGTAATAGGAATAGTATCTTCAGGAATAGCCTATTCGCAATTTGAAGAGGTATCGTCATCTATGAATGTACCTATATTTTCAGAAAGGTTCTTTGCTAAAACGCAAGATAAAGTATTCGATGAGTGGGAGACGACGGCTGTAGAGGAAATGGATGCTGCTGCAGAGCGTGAACGCCAGGCTGCCATCGCTGAGGAAAGAGTCAAAGATGGAATACCGATAATTGATGTATACGCTGACGGGTGTTGGAGTGCAAGGTCCTATGGAAGTAACTATAGGGCTTTATCTGGAGCTGCAGTAATTATTGGTCGCAAATTTGGGGAAGTTTTGTTTATGGCCGTGAAAAATAAATACTGTGTTATTTGCGCACGTGCACATAACAAAAACACCGTCCCAAAATATCATATCTGCTATAAAAATTACGAAGGATCTTCTTCGGGGATGGAAGCTGAAATAATATGTGATGGTTTTCGGCATTCGATAGAAATGTATAACATCATTTATGGGAGGCTAATTGCAGATGGTGACTCGGCAACCTATGCCAAAATTTTAGCACAGAATCCATACCCAAACACGACTGTGGTAAAAATTGAATGCCGGAACCACATACTCCGTAATTTGTGTAATAAATTACGAGCAGTCTCAAAAGAAATAAAATACCCCTTAAAATTCAGAAAATTATTAAGTGACAAAAAAGTGATGACTGTTAGAAAGGTGGTAATTTGCTCAATAAAAGAACAACGCATATTAATACAAGAAGGAAACATTACAAAAATGCAGGCAATACAGATTTTACACGCTGATGTACAAAATTCCCTGTTACATGCTTTTGGAGATCACAGAAGATGTAAAAATTATTACTGCCAGACAGAAAAGTCTTTGATGAGTGCCATGGAAGTTCAAAATTCAACGTTTTGGTTTAGATTGAAAGTAATAATAGGCACTGTAGCTTCCAAATCTCAAAGCTTAGTAGAAGATGCCGACACCAACACGGCTGAACGTTTTAATAGCATAATTGCCAAGATTGTTGGTGGGAAACGTGTAAATTTTTCCATGAGACGAGCTTACCAAGGACGGTGTGCTGCGGCTGTTGTTGCTTTTAATAACAAGCTGCCTAGGTACACTATTCAAAAAAAAATCTTGGGTAAAAGTCCAAAAGGTGTTTTAAAAAAGATGGAATTAAGACGATATAACAAAAGACTATGGAACCGAAACAATCCACATAAAAAGAACAGGCTACATAAAATTAATCAAACAAAAAATGACTATGGTGCTAATAGTGCTGCCCCGGATATGATACCAGAAGTATTGGAAAGAGCAAAGAAAGATTTTCTTGAAAATTTAGCTGTGTTGACCAACGATAAAGAACGAATTGAAAAGGAAACCAAGTTACAACGCGACTGCAGTGAATGGTTGGAGCTACGAAAAAATATGGTCACTGCGTCTAATTTCGGAAAAATAATTAAAAAGCGCCAAAATACGAGTAGTGCCAATCTAGTAAAAAATGTATTATACTCTGAAAATATTTCGCACGTAGCATCTATTGCTCACGGTGTAGAAAACGAAAAATTAGCCCTGCAACAGTTAGAGCAGCAAGAAAAAATTATAATTGAACCCTGTGGGCTATTCGTTGACAGAAAGTATGCATTTATTGGAGCAACACCGGACGGAATTATCGGAGAGGATACAATTGTTGAGGTTAAGTGTCCTGTAATGGCATTAAAAAAGGCATAGAACAGGCGATTAAAGAAAACAAAATTCAAATATACAAATATGATAAAAAAAAGGATACATACAAATTAAATCGTAACAGCAACTGGTTTTACCAAGTCCAAGGCCAACTCCATGTCTCAAATAGACAAAAATGTATTTTTGCAATATGGGGTGGCCAAGGCCAAGACTTGAAAACAGAGTACATTGAAAGGGAGGACGATATCTGGACAGAAAAAATGGAGAAAAAAAATTGTCGACTTTTATATGCAAAGTATTCTCCCAGAAATATTGGACTCCAGCCATATGCGTGGAATGCCGATACGCAACTGTTTCAGTTACCAACAGCGGCACCGCTACCACTTCTATCACCAATGCGATCAACACAATCACCACCGCTAGCACCACTAAATAATTCGCCGCATACGCCGACACAATTTAAGAACATTTAGCCAAGAGTATTAGATTATTCCGAGTTTTAAAAAAATCTCCACAAAATAAGCAATAAAAAAATATCAATAGTGCATGATAATATGTGTATAGTGTATGATAGTGCTATGTGAATACTGTTACGT
This sequence comes from Micropterix aruncella, assembly GCA_944548615.1. Classification (NCBI taxonomy): domain Eukaryota; kingdom Metazoa; phylum Arthropoda; class Insecta; order Lepidoptera; family Micropterigidae; genus Micropterix; species Micropterix aruncella. The sequence goes on from OX155973.1 coordinate 10,537,438, forward strand.
GTATTGCTATGTGCTATGTGAATAGTGCTATGTGCTATGTGAATAGTGTATGGTGCTATGTGAATAGTGATATGTGAATAGTGCATGATAGTGCTATGTGAATGTGTGAATAGTGCTACGATAGTTGTATGTGAATTTTAGGCGAAAAAGTGCTACGATAGGCAATAGTTTTTGGGAAACTAAGATGAAGCAACGGCTTGTGGATTTCTATCAAACATGCCTTTTACCCGGAATAGTCAGTTAAAGAAAATCCCGTTTCATGCCCCAGAGAGATACCACATTATAAATTCTTACGAATATCTTAACCGGCGCCGCAATATGTTTTTTCGATGTTTTCTGTTTTTAACATTCTTTTTTCACATTTTTTCCATATACCTACCGACATACCACTCGGGCGGGGTGCATGGCCAAGCTGATTTCTGGACGGTGTTTTTCATCTGAGTCATCATATATTTTTTTTGTGTATGCTTATGACATACTTATGTAAATTAGGATATTATTAAAGATAATATTATAATTACGGTATCGCCGGTCGTTTTTTGGAGGTTTCCTATCCGGACTTAAACGCTCTCATTGATCTTTGATTTCGTGTGACTTCATATTGCTTAAAATTCTTAGTTTACGGATTTTATATATTGTTGTTTTTAAATATGCATCACAAATTAAGTGTAAGCGTTTAAGGCAATGGATACCGTTATTTCCTCCTCAATGAGTCATATTAACGTATACAATAAAGAAAAACTGACTCTTTTGCTGTTATTTTACTGATCCTTCTACTGTCTTGTACATACATTGTGTTAACAGTCTTTTTCAAGTCTTTTTGATGCCCGGGCTAGAAGATAATCTTTTGGCACTAATAGTCACCTTATGTGATATTTGTAACTCATAAAATATCCATACTAGAAGGTGCCCCTTAAAAACCGCTGTAATTCAAGTGCGATACTAATGGAGTGACAGTCCTTTCGATGATCGTTAAACAAACAAAAAAGAGGCACGGTCTACATAATTATACCTGCTCTAGGAAATGGGTGTTACAAAACCCATATATCTACTAATAATGTGTTAAATGCCACGGTGGCAGTATTTTTTTTATATACGTAAAAAGAAAAATCACTTCAATTAGAAGTAGATTTAGCAATATGGTGTTGTCGTGGTATTTTGGTATAAGATTTTGTGTACTGAATATTGTTCAATATGAGAAATTGAGTTGAAAGTTACATATGACTTTTTTTCGTTGAGGCCTAGGTTACCGTCAAAAAGCGGGTTTTATTTTCAACTTTCATATCTTCAAACATTTTTTTCTCAGTAACAAAGGCCTAAAACAAAAAAAAGTTTCAGATAAGTTTCAACTCGGTTTCCATGTTGAATATTCTCCTGTTCAAAAAGTCTTCTAATATCCAAAGCATTATATACACTACAGCATATTATATCCAAAGCTTGAAACGATTGTCGGAGTGAAATACCTATATCTACTTTTTAAAAATTAAACAGTTTTTATTTTTTATTTTAATGATTTCGTGTACTGAATATTGTTCAATATGAGAAATTGAGTTGAAAGTTATTAACGACTTTTTTTCGTTGAGGCCAAGGTTATCGACAAAAAGGGAGTTTTACTTTCAACTTTCAAATCTTCAAACATTTTTTTCTCAGTAACAAAGGCCTATATCAAAAAAAGTTGCAGATAAGTTTTAACTCGGTTTCCATGTTGAATAATCTCCTGTACAAAAATGTCTTCTAATATCCACAGCTTGAAACGATGGTGAGAGTGAAATATCGTATCTACTTTTTAAAAATTAAAGTTTTTTTTTATTTTGATGATTTAGTTTACTGAATATTGTTCAATATGAGAAATTGAGTTTAAAGTTATAGATGTTTTTTTTTTATTGAGGCCAAGGTTACCGACAAAAAGCGAGTTTTATTTTTAACATTCAGGTCTTCAAAACATTTTTCCTTAGTAACAAAGGCCTATATCAAAAAAAGTTTCAAATAAGTTTTAACTCGGTTTCCATGTTGAATAATCTCCTGTACAAAAAGTCTTCTTATATCCAAAGCTTGAAACGATGGTCGGAGTGAAATATCGTATCTACTTTTTAAAAATTTAAGTTTTTTTTTTATTTTGATGATTTAGTTTACTGAATATTGTTCAATATGAGAAATTGAGTTTAAAGTTATAGATGTTTTTTTTTATTGAGGCCAAGGTTACCGACAAAAAGCGAGTTTTATTTTTAACATTCAGGTCTTCAAAACATTTTTCCTTAGTAACAAAGGCCTATATCAAAAAAAGTTTCAAATAAGTTTTAACTCGGTTTCCATGTTGAATAATCTCCTGTACAAAAAGTCTTCTTATATCCAAAGCTTGAAACGATGGTCGGAGTGAAATATCGTATCTACTTTTTAAAAATTTAAGTTTTTTTTTTATTTTGATGATTTAGTTTACTGAATATTGTTCAATATGAGAAATTGAGTTTAAAGTTATAGATGTTTTTTTTTATTGAGGCCAAGGTTACCGACAAAAAGCGAGTTTTATTTTTAACATTCAGGTCTTCAAAACATTTTTCCTTAGTAACAAAGGCCTATATCAAAAAAAGTTTCAAATAAGTTTTAACTCGGTTTCCATGTTGAATAATCTCCTGTACAAAAAGTCTTCTTATATCCAAAGCTTGAAACGATGGTCGGAGTGAAATATCGTATCTACTTTTTAAAAATTTAAGTTTTTTTTTTATTTTGATGATTTAGTTTACTGAATATTGTTCAATATGAGAAATTGAGTTTAAAGTTATAGATGTTTTTTTTTATTGAGGCCAAGGTTACCGACAAAAAGCGAGTTTTATTTTTAACATTCAGGTCTTCAAAACATTTTTCCTTAGTAACAAAGGCCTATATCAAAAAAAGTTTCAAATAAGTTTTAACTCGGTTTCCATGTTGAATAATCTCCTGTACAAAAAGTCTTCTTATATCCAAAGCTTGAAACGATGGTCGGAGTGAAATATCGTATCTACTTTTTAAAAATTTAAGTTTTTTTTTTATTTTGATGATTTAGTTTACTGAATATTGTTCAATATGAGAAATTGAGTTTAAAGTTATAGATGTTTTTTTTTATTGAGGCCAAGGTTACCGACAAAAAGCGAGTTTTATTTTTAACATTCAGGTCTTCAAAACATTTTTCCTTAGTAACAAAGGCCTATATCAAAAAAAGTTTCAAATAAGTTTTAACTCGGTTTCCATGTTGAATAATCTCCTGTACAAAAAGTCTTCTTATATCCAAAGCTTGAAACGATGGTCGGAGTGAAATATCGTATCTACTTTTTAAAAATTTAAGTTTTTTTTTTATTTTGATGATTTAGTTTACTGAATATTGTTCAATATGAGAAATTGAGTTTAAAGTTATAGATGTTTTTTTTTATTGAGGCCAAGGTTACCGACAAAAAGCGAGTTTTATTTTTAACATTCAGGTCTTCAAAACATTTTTCCTTAGTAACAAAGGCCTATATCAAAAAAAGTTTCAAATAAGTTTTAACTCGGTTTCCATGTTGAATAATCTCCTGTACAAAAAGTCTTCTTATATCCAAAGCTTGAAACGATGGTCGGAGTGAAATATCGTATCTACTTTTTAAAAATTTAAGTTTTTTTTTTATTTTGATGATTTAGTTTACTGAATATTGTTCAATATGAGAAATTGAGTTTAAAGTTATAGATGTTTTTTTTTATTGAGGCCAAGGTTACCGACAAAAAGCGAGTTTTATTTTTAACATTCAGGTCTTCAAAACATTTTTCCTTAGTAACAAAGGCCTATATCAAAAAAAGTTTCAAATAAGTTTTAACTCGGTTTCCATGTTGAATAATCTCCTGTACAAAAAGTCTTCTTATATCCAAAGCTTGAAACGATGGTCGGAGTGAAATATCGTATCTACTTTTTAAAAATTTAAGTTTTTTTTTTATTTTGATGATTTAGTTTACTGAATATTGTTCAATATGAGAAATTGAGTTTAAAGTTATAGATGTTTTTTTTTTATTGAGGCCAAGGTTACCGACAAAAAGCGAGTTTTATTTTTAACATTCAGGTCTTCAAAACATTTTTCCTTAGTAACAAAGGCCTATATCAAAAAAAGTTTCAAATAAGTTTTAACTCGGTTTCCATGTTGAATAATCTCCTGTACAAAAAGTCTTCTTATATCCAAAGCTTGAAACGATGGTCGGAGTGAAATATCGTATCTACTTTTTAAAAATTTAAGTTTTTTTTTATTTTGATGATTTAGTTTACTGAATATTGTTCAATATGAGAAATTGAGTTTAAAGTTATAGATGTTTTTTTTTTATTGAGGCCAAGGTTACCGACAAAAAGCGAGTTTTATTTTTAACATTCAGGTCTTCAAAACATTTTTCCTTAGTAACAAAGGCCTATATCAAAAAAAGTTTCAAATAAGTTTTAACTCGGTTTCCATGTTGAATAATCTCCTGTACAAAAAGTCTTCTTATATCCAAAGCTTGAAACGATGGTCGGAGTGAAATATCGTATCTACTTTTTAAAAATTTAAGTTTTTTTTTTATTTTGATGATTTAGTTTACTGAATATTGTTCAATATGAGAAATTGAGTTTAAAGTTATAGATGTTTTTTTTTATTGAGGCCAAGGTTACCGACAAAAAGCGAGTTTTATTTTTAACATTCAGGTCTTCAAAACATTTTTCCTTAGTAACAAAGGCCTATATCAAAAAAAGTTTCAAATAAGTTTTAACTCGGTTTCCATGTTGAATAATCTCCTGTACAAAAAGTCTTCTTATATCCAAAGCTTGAAACGATGGTCGGAGTGAAATATCGTATCTACTTTTTAAAAATTTAAGTTTTTTTTTTATTTTGATGATTTAGTTTACTGAATATTGTTCAATATGAGAAATTGAGTTTAAAGTTATAGATGTTTTTTTTTATTGAGGCCAAGGTTACCGACAAAAAGCGAGTTTTATTTTTAACATTCAGGTCTTCAAAACATTTTTCCTTAGTAACAAAGGCCTATATCAAAAAAAGTTTCAAATAAGTTTTAACTCGGTTTCCATGTTGAATAATCTCCTGTACAAAAAGTCTTCTTATATCCAAAGCTTGAAACGATGGTCGGAGTGAAATATCGTATCTACTTTTTAAAAATTTAAGTTTTTTTTTTATTTTGATGATTTAGTTTACTGAATATTGTTCAATATGAGAAATTGAGTTTAAAGTTATAGATGTTTTTTTTTATTGAGGCCAAGGTTACCGACAAAAAGCGAGTTTTATTTTTAACATTCAGGTCTTCAAAACATTTTTCCTTAGTAACAAAGGCCTATATCAAAAAAAGTTTCAAATAAGTTTTAACTCGGTTTCCATGTTGAATAATCTCCTGTACAAAAAGTCTTCTTATATCCAAAGCTTGAAACGATGGTCGGAGTGAAATATCGTATCTACTTTTTAAAAATTTAAGTTTTTTTTTTATTTTGATGATTTAGTTTACTGAATATTGTTCAATATGAGAAATTGAGTTTAAAGTTATAGATGTTTTTTTTTATTGAGGCCAAGGTTACCGACAAAAAGCGAGTTTTATTTTTAACATTCAGGTCTTCAAAACATTTTTCCTTAGTAACAAAGGCCTATATCAAAAAAAGTTTCAAATAAGTTTTAACTCGGTTTCCATGTTGAATAATCTCCTGTACAAAAAGTCTTCTTATATCCAAAGCTTGAAACGATGGTCGGAGTGAAATATCGTATCTACTTTTTAAAAATTTAAGTTTTTTTTTTATTTTGATGATTTAGTTTACTGAATATTGTTCAATATGAGAAATTGAGTTTAAAGTTATAGATGTTTTTTTTTATTGAGGCCAAGGTTACCGACAAAAAGCGAGTTTTATTTTTAACATTCAGGTCTTCAAAACATTTTTCCTTAGTAACAAAGGCCTATATCAAAAAAAGTTTCAAATAAGTTTTAACTCGGTTTCCATGTTGAATAATCTCCTGTACAAAAAGTCTTCTTATATCCAAAGCTTGAAACGATGGTCGGAGTGAAATATCGTATCTACTTTTTAAAAATTTAAGTTTTTTTTTTATTTTGATGATTTAGTTTACTGAATATTGTTCAATATGAGAAATTGAGTTTAAAGTTATAGATGTTTTTTTTTATTGAGGCCAAGGTTACCGACAAAAAGCGAGTTTTATTTTTAACATTCAGGTCTTCAAAACATTTTTCCTTAGTAACAAAGGCCTATATCAAAAAAAGTTTCAAATAAGTTTTAACTCGGTTTCCATGTTGAATAATCTCCTGTACAAAAAGTCTTCTTATATCCAAAGCTTGAAACGATGGTCGGAGTGAAATATCGTATCTACTTTTTAAAAATTTAAGTTTTTTTTTTATTTTGATGATTTAGTTTACTGAATATTGTTCAATATGAGAAATTGAGTTTAAAGTTATAGATGTTTTTTTTTATTGAGGCCAAGGTTACCGACAAAAAGCGAGTTTTATTTTTAACATTCAGGTCTTCAAAACATTTTTCCTTAGTAACAAAGGCCTATATCAAAAAAAGTTTCAAATAAGTTTTAACTCGGTTTCCATGTTGAATAATCTCCTGTACAAAAAGTCTTCTTATATCCAAAGCTTGAAACGATGGTCGGAGTGAAATATCGTATCTACTTTTTAAAAATTTAAGTTTTTTTTTTATTTTGATGATTTAGTTTACTGAATATTGTTCAATATGAGAAATTGAGTTTAAAGTTATAGATGTTTTTTTTTTATTGAGGCCAAGGTTACCGACAAAAAGCGAGTTTTATTTTTAACATTCAGGTCTTCAAAACATTTTTCCTTAGTAACAAAGGCCTATATCAAAAAAAGTTTCAAATAAGTTTTAACTCGGTTTCCATGTTGAATAATCTCCTGTACAAAAAGTCTTCTTATATCCAAAGCTTGAAACGATGGTCGGAGTGAAATATCGTATCTACTTTTTAAAAATTTAAGTTTTTTTTTTATTTTGATGATTTAGTTTACTGAATATTGTTCAATATGAGAAATTGAGTTTAAAGTTATAGATGTTTTTTTTTATTGAGGCCAAGGTTACCGACAAAAAGCGAGTTTTATTTTTAACATTCAGGTCTTCAAAACATTTTTCCTTAGTAACAAAGGCCTATATCAAAAAAAGTTTCAAATAAGTTTTAACTCGGTTTCCATGTTGAATAATCTCCTGTACAAAAAGTCTTCTTATATCCAAAGCTTGAAACGATGGTCGGAGTGAAATATCGTATCTACTTTTTAAAAATTTAAGTTTTTTTTTTATTTTGATGATTTAGTTTACTGAATATTGTTCAATATGAGAAATTGAGTTTAAAGTTATAGATGTTTTTTTTTATTGAGGCCAAGGTTACCGACAAAAAGCGAGTTTTATTTTTAACATTCAGGTCTTCAAAACATTTTTCCTTAGTAACAAAGGCCTATATCAAAAAAAGTTTCAAATAAGTTTTAACTCGGTTTCCATGTTGAATAATCTCCTGTACAAAAAGTCTTCTTATATCCAAAGCTTGAAACGATGGTCGGAGTGAAATATCGTATCTACTTTTTAAAAATTTAAGTTTTTTTTTTATTTTGATGATTTAGTTTACTGAATATTGTTCAATATGAGAAATTGAGTTTAAAGTTATAGATGTTTTTTTTTATTGAGGCCAAGGTTACCGACAAAAAGCGAGTTTTATTTTTAACATTCAGGTCTTCAAAACATTTTTCCTTAGTAACAAAGGCCTATATCAAAAAAAGTTTCAAATAAGTTTTAACTCGGTTTCCATGTTGAATAATCTCCTGTACAAAAAGTCTTCTTATATCCAAAGCTTGAAACGATGGTCGGAGTGAAATATCGTATCTACTTTTTAAAAATTTAAGTTTTTTTTTTATTTTGATGATTTAGTTTACTGAATATTGTTCAATATGAGAAATTGAGTTTAAAGTTATAGATGTTTTTTTTTATTGAGGCCAAGGTTACCGACAAAAAGCGAGTTTTATTTTTAACATTCAGGTCTTCAAAACATTTTTCCTTAGTAACAAAGGCCTATATCAAAAAAAGTTTCAAATAAGTTTTAACTCGGTTTCCATGTTGAATAATCTCCTGTACAAAAAGTCTTCTTATATCCAAAGCTTGAAACGATGGTCGGAGTGAAATATCGTATCTACTTTTTAAAAATTTAAGTTTTTTTTTTATTTTGATGATTTAGTTTACTGAATATTGTTCAATATGAGAAATTGAGTTTAAAGTTATAGATGTTTTTTTTTATTGAGGCCAAGGTTACCGACAAAAAGCGAGTTTTATTTTTAACATTCAGGTCTTCAAAACATTTTTCCTTAGTAACAAAGGCCTATATCAAAAAAAGTTTCAAATAAGTTTTAACTCGGTTTCCATGTTGAATAATCTCCTGTACAAAAAGTCTTCTTATATCCAAAGCTTGAAACGATGGTCGGAGTGAAATATCGTATCTACTTTTTAAAAATTTAAGTTTTTTTTTTATTTTGATGATTTAGTTTACTGAATATTGTTCAATATGAGAAATTGAGTTTAAAGTTATAGATGTTTTTTTTTATTGAGGCCAAGGTTACCGACAAAAAGCGAGTTTTATTTTTAACATTCAGGTCTTCAAAACATTTTTCCTTAGTAACAAAGGCCTATATCAAAAAAAGTTTCAAATAAGTTTTAACTCGGTTTCCATGTTGAATAATCTCCTGTACAAAAAGTCTTCTTATATCCAAAGCTTGAAACGATGGTCGGAGTGAAATATCGTATCTACTTTTTAAAAATTTAAGTTTTTTTTTATTTTGATGATTTAGTTTACTGAATATTGTTCAATATGAGAAATTGAGTTTAAAGTTATAGATGTTTTTTTTTATTGAGGCCAAGGTTACCGACAAAAAGCGAGTTTTATTTTTAACATTCAGGTCTTCAAAACATTTTTCCTTAGTAACAAAGGCCTATATCAAAAAAAGTTTCAAATAAGTTTTAACTCGGTTTCCATGTTGAATAATCTCCTGTACAAAAAGTCTTCTTATATCCAAAGCTTGAAACGATGGTCGGAGTGAAATATCGTATCTACTTTTTAAAAATTTAAGTTTTTTTTTATTTTGATGATTTAGTGTACTGAATATTGTTCAATATGCGAAATTGAGTTTAAAGTTATATACGACTTTTTTTCGTTCAGGCCAAGGTTACCGACAAAAAGCGGGTTTTATTTTTAACTTTCAGGTCTTCAATTTTTTTTCTCAGTAACAAAGGGCTAAATAAAAAAAGTTTCAGATAACTTTCAACTCGGTTTCCATGTTGAATAATCTCCTGTACAAAAAGTCTTCTAATATCCAAAGCATTATATACACTACAGCGTAATATCGTCCCATAATTGCAGAATTAGCCTATCTGAATTTTTTGATGAAAATGTTTTATTGGCGAAAATTATTCCTTTTTCGATACTTTACTTGTGGTCAGAACTAGTCTATATCCTATTTTCAATATAAATTATGAATCAAGTACCACGGATGAAAAAGCAAATATGAAGCCCCAGTATAAAAGTCACATAAAAAACAAAGAAATCAGCAGAAATATTAAACAATCCGACAAGGAAAGGGCAAAAACAGACAAAACTTTCTGCGCAGCTGTGTACGATTTACAACAAGTACTCCAATGCCCTAAATCAGAAGCGTCTCAGCTTTACTACAAGCGAAAGTACTCTGTCTACAACTTCACGATATATGAGCTACCCAATAAGGCTACTGTTATATGTAGCATGAGTCTATCGCCCTGAGAGGATCATGCGAAGTCGGAAGCTGCGTGTTGTCCTTCATCCGACAAAAGGTGTCGGAAGGCGTGTCACAATTCACATTTTATTCGGATAACTGCGCTGGACAAAAACGGAACCGGATTATATACTGCCTGTATATGTTCTGTGCACACTACAATCTCCAGCATCTGTCCCGGAGGCCTGTAGCAACCCAAACAGGCTGCTAACCTTCTGGGACAGCCTGGGTTGGCTGGAGTAACATAAATAAAACATGAGCCACGCACAGCGGCCCAATCAAGAGGCCAGTGCGGGAAAAAGCCCAGATAAACTAAACTAAACTAAACTATGTTTTGTGCAGCAACAATGAACTGCAAGATACGTCATGTGTTTTTAGAAAAGGGACACACACAAAATGAGGGTGACTCAGTCCACAGCGTGATTGCAAAAGCAGCAAGGAAAATTTCAGTATTCACGCCTAGCCAATGGTACTCCATTGTTAGAACTGCATGTAGAAAAACGCATATATAGTAAAGGAAATGGGAAATGAAGACATCTTTGACTTGAAAGATTTGTTAAAAAACACAATAAAAAACTGGGACAAAGATGAAAATGGATGTAAAGTATCCTGGAATAAAATAAAACAGCTGAAGATAAATCCAGAAAACCCAAACAAAATACAAATAAACTATGATCTGGAACATGTCTATAACGCTATCAAAGTTAACACAGTAGAACGTTGTCGGAGGCCGATCCAGAAATTAACAGATGCGCAATTGAAGCAATTAAAAATGACGGCTTTACCGGGTATCAAAAGACAAACTAGCCGATTTGATGTATCTTTGCCGGGAAAAGATAATTCCTGCTGAATATCATACATTCTATGAAGGACTACATACCACATCTCTGGAAGCGCATAACGAAACCGATGAAAGTGAATGAAAAAAATACTATTTAGGCTTTTATCTTTATTAGTAAATGTTTTATATATCATTTAAATACAGAATATTATTTAAGAATTCGAATGTGTAATATTTTTAACAATAATATTTTTTATATTGCATTTTTTAAATAATTTATCATAATTCCATATTATCCTAACTGAGAAATCAACAAAAAAATATTATCAATAGATAAATTTTCTATAAGCAGAATGAATGATGAGGTAGGATAGCTGTTATTTGAAAATTTCATCTAAAATCATTTCTATTTCTGTGCAGAACAACAGATAAGATAGTACTGATATCAGTTATAATAAAGCAGAATTATCCTAACTACACAAAATGCTATTTAAAATAAACATTTTGCATATTAAATTTCATAAAAATAAAGCTTTTAATAAACTATTCAAACTATAAAAAAATCAACTCTTAAGAATTATTCATATTAAAGATAAAAAGAAAATAGAAGAATAGAGAAGGAGAATAAAGTTTTAAAGTGCTCTCCTGACAAATTTGAATAAATCGAGTTAGGCTAGTTCTGCAATTATGGGACGAATATATGTATGTGCATAAGGTCCTATCTATGCGTATTATAAAAGATGATGTTTCCCGAGCTCCCAGGCGCCGGCCTGCTGCCGCGCAGCGATTGCCCGTTGGGCGCAGTAGCATTCCAAACGGACAAAAATTGTACTATTTTGTGATGTTTCTGATTATTTATTGCGGTCAGGCCGCGTCTTGGTGGTAGATATCGAATGTAGAATATAGAATAGAATATCGCGAAAATTGTTAATTCGAGATATTTTACCTACCGCTAGATGGCACAGCCCACTTTTTATACTTTTATTTTTAAATAAAAAAAAACCACTTTCATTATAATAAAAAAAATACAAAAATATATATATTTTTTTTTAAAGTTGCTTATTGGCTCGTACTTATTTACCCACTACCAGGAGTCCATAATAAAAACCTCACCTGTAATGACTAGTATTTTCGTACCATACAACCAGATAACCATACAATGACTAGTATTTTCGTGTTTAGCCGGTATAAATAGTATTTTTCAACATAGTAAAAAGCTATTAAATACTGAGAACTTATCGCCTCAGATAGTTTAGTAGGGGATGAATCGTCAACACATCGATAAGCAATTAATATTTGTTTTTGAATAATTTATTTTAAAACGTTGGGTAAAAATAAAAATCATTATTAATTGAGAAAGATTACCTCCAAATCCAATATTAATCTTAATAAAGAAAGATTGTCGTTTATTTATTTGTGTCTGTTTATTAAAAACGTAAACAATAGTAGGTATATTATTATCAATTAAACGTTTGGGTGCAAAATCGCTCTATTTCTCATCGCCGTAAACGAAGAAAAATATTGAACGTCAGCTGTCAGTCAAAAACTGTCAAAATGTCCAGGTTATGACAGTTTTAACAAAAATCCGAAAAGAAACCGAAACTTTTGAAACAGTCAAACCATCCTATAACTCCAAGTGACTCCGGCGGTGGTTTTTTTCTCAAAAACGCCATAGAATATGTATCATACTGCTAGAATTTTATTAAGGAATCGTTTTTCCGAATCAGGTCAGTGCTTGAACGGAATGCCTTTCTACAAATTTCGTAAGAGGCTGTGAATATATATATGAAATTATGGGTATCATCAATATAGCTATTGTATTGCAACGTGTACAGAATTATTACCTATGTGCAAAATTTAATTTCAAAAATTGCAAATTTCGTAAGCTTTTTAAGAATTTAAGATTTATGTTATGTTTTCATTGAAATAATCGCTATTTTCGAATTAAACAACCAGACACAGGAGTGGCGCGAAGAGCATAAACTTCAATAATAAGGCTGTATGTAATCAAATGCGCATCCAGAAATAGTAGACGATGTTTGGGGCCGGTCATTCAAAGCAGGATGGGCAATTTGGTATTGTCCGTCCCGTGGGCAATTGCGCGGACATTCGTCTGCTCACCCATACATAGTCAACTGTTTTAAATTATCGATTGGATGCGAGACCGTATCGATTGGATGCGTTCTCCTACTTTTTGAACATGGCCTAAGAACTTCCACCTAATATTACTAAAAAGAAAACTGCTCTCCTCTACGCCAACTTCAGAATAACCAAAAATTCAATTTTCTGCAATTCCAAGGATCCGGCAATATCAACGCACATAATAAGTAGCCATAGTGAGTCAAATGATCTACAAGCCTGCGTAGACTTCCACAAAAACTTCCTTGCTGGAATCAGCCAGAATGGCACTGGTCTAGGGTATGGCAATACAACCATGAGCGACGTGGACCTGAAGAAGTCTCTCTTGCTGGGAGATTACGACAGCAATAGTATGGCTCACGACATTGGTCTTTTATGCTAGAATGATTGGACGACAATTGGAGACTTTTGCATTCCTCCTCCAATGCACTGGAAAGTAATGCTCTATGACTGGACGTTATTTAAATACCTTTCAGCATACACTTCCAGACCCCCGTAACCTCGCTCTTTGGAGCTATTCTGAGGATATTTGATGTCCCCTTTGTAGCTTTACCTCTTGCACAGCTAGACATATTCTAGCTGGCTGCAAGGTGGCCTTAGATCAAGGATGGTACACTTACCGCCACGACAAAGTCCTTGCTGTTATTCGCAAGGTAATTAGCCTCTCAGTGGCTCGTGCCAACGAGGGTCTCACAGTACCCACCGCCACCAAACCCCCAATACAGTTTGTGCGGGACGGGACGGCTCTAAAGGCAAATAACATTGCACTATAAAACCTTTCTCAATAATCGAGAAAGCTTCAGATTGGATTCTGGAGGTCGATTCGCTCTCTAAGCAGTATAAATTCCCTGAAAGTCTCGGATGAACGGCCTTCCGTCCAGATATAGCTTTTTACTCTCTATCTCGGAAAATGACCCTTATTGTAGAATTAACTGTTCCATGGGAATCAAATAGACCACGAGTACAAACTAAATAAATACCATGATCTCGCAAATGCTGTCACATAGAACGGCTCCACTATTGACCTTCACCCGGCGGAAGTTGGCGCTTGTGTGCTGCAAGCCAAATCTCTGTTTCACCTCTTTAAAGATCTTGGCCTCTGCAGGAAAATAATCAACACCTTCCTAGAAAAAATATCTAAAACCGCGATTTCCGCATCTAAAATTCTATGGCTCCGAAGGGGGTGTGAATGGTGGTAAGGTGAACCCTCACATGTGGCGACAGCTATCCTAAATCTACCACAGCCAGTCGTTAGTCCAGAATCCATCGCTCACCCCCCAGAAAAGTAATATTATTAATAATATGGGCCCGACTTGGATTGGTGAATTCCATGGCAGCTCCGTTTGTATTGTTTATATTTTGTTTAATACAAAAGATCGCTGTAGGAGCATTTTGATTGGAATAACCGATATTATAATTAGTATTTTAAAAAGCCACATTCAGTAATATAATATTGGCTTGTTTGCTCAAGACCTTTACGCGCGGATTCATCATGGAAAGCGTTTTTTGCATTAATCGTTTTGATAAAATACTGTTTTTTTCTTTTGTTCGGGCGATCGAAGCTACTTTTTGGGTTCTTTCGTTTATTTTATTTGAACAAAACAACTGATTATCAAATAATTATAATCAACTGATTATAATTACTTAATAACCAATAAACATCCTTTAATTTCTTGCTGCGGTTAAAAAAAATGTGCAATGTTTTATTCAATGTTTTAATTGGGATTTGTAATTTATTTGTATTGCGTAAATAAATAAATAAATCAGCTATCGCCGCTTTCCCCCAGTGCCTTACTCTACACTATAGGAGGGCTTTCTTTATCAAGGTTAAGAGGCCGTGGCGGCCAATAGCTATATGAAGCATAATTTTGTGGCCTGGTTGTGAGAACACGAAAAAGAATTTTAATACAATTATGCCGGATTTTAAAAACCCGGTCCTTAAGCTATCATTTAGCCAAAACGAAATTGGTAAATTATTTCCATATTAATTGTAAATTATCTTTATTCTGTTAGTTTTCCAAAAAAATAAAAACGAGCGAGATTTGTCTTCAGTTTTTGAAAAACCTAGAGATGATTCTCAATATTAAAAAAATACCATTTACACCATCGTATGGTCTATTTGCATAGTACAAAGACAGTTTTTGGAACTTCCATTCAAAAAATATAAGAAAAAAATGTTTGAAATTACGTAATTTCCAGAAATGTTATGGCCAAACATTATTGTTTTTCTATTTATTAAAGATACATTTGATAAATATAAAAAATAACACAGTGATCTTAAGTTATTTTATTATTGTAATCTAATTTTTACTTTATAAAAAACTATTCATTTGATAATTTATTATATTATAATTGAAAAGCCAAATCGACTATATTAGACGACGTGCGAAGCCGAAATCATCATACGTAATTGGCCACTGTCAAAGGTGGGACGTATTTCCTTGTCACCGCGGTATACCTATACATCTTTATGTATATATCAAAAGCGCGCGGGCGCGTAGCATTGCAAAAATACCAAAATTTTTAGTCGCGTCAACTCGGAAGGGTGCCTTAATGTCGTAATTAATATATGAGTAGAGGTCATTTTCGTTTGTTAATTTGTTCCTCAGTACAACAATGTTGCCGCTCTGTCTCGACCGCTCAGATACTAAAACTGTCATCGGGTAGCCCGGAGAGTGCAGCTCCTTATAGTGTCATACCCGAAGGAGTGCTTGGACAACCGACATGTCACACACATCCACATATAGTCCAATACGACCATGTCGCTAATGGATTAACTCAGTCAGAATTCGTTGAGCGGAGGTCTGAGCTCGTGAAGAGACTCTGCCAATTAGTCGCACCCGAGAAAATACCACAAAGGCAGATTGTAAGTATATGGTGGGTCATTTAAGATTTTAAATTTGAACCGGCTATTAAAAAAAAACTAATGAATATTAAAAAAAAGTCTAGTTTTACTGGAAAGGTTGAATCTTGACATTTAAGAATGAAACATAATATCAAACGACAGCCACGGCTGGCCCGACAATACCCCATCCGATCAACATCCATAAAATCCGACTCAAATTTCTTGAATGGCAACTTCGATTTTGTGTTTCAAAGCCTCAATTGTCTCTGGATGGTTAGCGTAACATTAATCTTTAACGGCTTCCCACAAAATATAGTCCAACGGGCTCAAATCACAGCTCCGAGGCGGTCAATTGAGATCATCAGAATTTCAGCTGATTATTCGGTTTTCGAAAACAGTGCCCAAAGGTGTGATTGTTACGTCGGCTGTGTGGCAAGCTGCGCCATCCTGTTGAACCCAAACGTCGTCCATGTCATTCTCTTCAACTTTTGGAAACAAAAATTCGTTGAGCATGGCATGGTTACGCTCGCCATTGGCCTAACGATGGCCCCTTGATTAGAGACTCGCCGCTTTGGGTGTAAGTTTTTATTATTTCCAGTTTTGTTCGAGCGTATAGCGTTCCAATTTGCAAATGTCAAATATAAAACTAATTTTCTGTCAATAAATGAATGTCATTCTACCTTTCAAATACAAAAGAACCGATAGGTCAAATTCAAAACCTTAAATGGGCCACCCAGTCTATATTATTGTATTGCTATCCAATGGCGAACAAGGCATAATGCCTACCAAGTCGCCAAAGCAAGTTCTCCAGAACACAAGTCCATAACTTCATATGGAATGGAAGTAGGCAAAGTTAACAGATTTGGCAGCTTCAAAGTTGCGTAAAAATATGTTTTTTTTTAATGGCAAATGTGATCCAGCGTTTGTCACAAGCCAGTCAGCCATCGCCTTTTAATAGTATAAATAAGGAAATATAAATCTTATTTTTCAGGTAATTATACCATCAGCATCCAAACAGTATATGACAGAGAAAATACCTTATGTCTTCAGGCAGAATTCCAACTTTTACTACTTAACAGGTTGCTTGGAGCAGGATTCTGTTTTAGTGATGACGATAGATACAGACAGGATTGGTCGCTTTAAGGTAGGTATGTTTTCTTTTCTTTCAGCTATTTTAGTAGAAAGCAACCAGCTATTAAGGTGGGTATCCGTTCGTTTGGGTTCGCGCATCAACTCTGCTCCGCGCATTTGCAACTGCTTAAATGGAGACGGTGCGCACATCAAGTCAAGAACAACGAGTGCTCCGCAGTTTTCATTCGAGCGTTGAGCGAACATGTCGTCGCCCGAATTTATTTTTAAATTTCTCATACTTTGGATCCCACAGCACTGTATAATTTCGGTACTCCTCGATTAGAGCTGGACATTGCTCTTCGGCCCACTCACATCAAACGAGATGCGCAAAACGTACCCACAAACGTCTTACTTTGCTCGCATCCACGAACACGCTGCGCTATACTTTGTGTTCGCAGCATTTACCGCCACCGCGTGGAGCGCTCGCCGAGGAGCGTTGCGTCGGAACGTTGGACGCACCAGGAACGCGAACGTATCCACTACTAGAGCAGTTGCAGATGCGCAGAGCAGAGTTGATGCGCGAACCTAATGAATACCCACCTTTATAGTGGTAAAATAAATAAAATACAAACGGAGCTGCCATGGAATTCACCTACCGGAGTCGGGCCCATCATAATACTATTTTTACACTTACACTTCTGGGGGGTGAGCAGTGGATTCCGGACTGACGACCGGCTGTGGTAGGCTTAGGACAGCTGTCTTGCCACATGTGAGCGTGCACCTTACCACCCATTCACTCCCCCTTCGAAGCCATAGAATTTGAGATGCGCAAATCGCGGTTTTAGATATTTTTTCTAGGAAAGAGTTAATTATTTTTCTGGAAATGCCAAGATTTTTAAAGAGGTGAAATAGAGATTTAGCTGGCAGGCCACGAGCGCCAACTTCCACCGCGTGAAGGTGAACAGTGAAGCCGTTTCGGGTTATGGTATTTATTTAATATCATGGTATTTATTTAATTTGTACGTGGTCTTTTGGGATATTTGATTCCCATGGAACAGTTAATTCTACAATAAGGGCCACCTTCCGAGATAGAATTAAAAACACGGCTTCCGTTACTAAAACTTATCAAAAGGAATTAAAAACACGGCTTCCGTTACAAAAGGTGAAATATTGCATTTATAATTATTTTTATTACGGTTTTTTTATGAAATATTTGTGGTTTATGTATTTATTCATATAGATTTATGTATATTTCCGGAATGTACATTTGACACAACATGATATATTTATGTTAATTTATTGACATTTGGACATGTATACAACTACTTACTCGATATTTGGACAGTTAAGGTACATTTCGTATAATTTATTTTGCTATAGGTATACTATGACACTCAGGATGACATGACGATTCTAGCAATACCACACACTTCTACATCGGTTTAAACGTTAAAAAGTTATGGTGGAATAAAGAAACGGAAAACATACATAATTGAACCCTGAACACATTACACTCTTTTTTTGTTGGGCAGTCGTGTAATATTGCCCATCTGTGATAATATGTAATACACTACCGTTCAAAAGAATTTAAGCACTCACTTTTTATTGTACTGATTATTTAAAAGTGCATTTAGACAATCCTTTTTTGAAGCACATTTAAGTGCTTCCCCATTTATATTGCTCATAAATCAAATTGATTTAAGGGCTTTATTACCTAGTAGATGATAATCTCTATAATAAAGGTATTGGAAATTAATGAAATTTCAGGTATAAAAGGGGCATTAAAAATTCAGGGGATAATTTAGTCATACTGTTGTAGCTAGCCCTAATTATATTATCTTATTTAAGCTTGTTTAGGCTTACCTAAATAAGTCACCAATCTTTCGTCGAAGCTCTGATCATGTCAAGATCCTGCTGAAGATGTACACGTACAAGAACATACATCTACACGTACATGTATGTAGATGTACGTGTAGATGTATATACGTGTAGATGTATGTTCTTTCAGAAAGATGTGATTGAGCTGATGTATTTATTAATTTTAGAGTACTTTGTTCCTGCGAGGACCTAACAAGCACTCGGAACAGTGGGATGGTCCACGGACCACTTTCGTAGATGGAAAAAAAATGTTTGCAGTTGATGAAGCATTACCTTTTACGGAATTTAACACTTTTGTAAAAAGGTCTGTTATTTTTTGTATTTTCATTTTATTTGTGTAGCAATGTCTTCATACACTAACGGCCAGCTGTTTGATTCATAGTAATATTCCCTTTTTTTTTTTATATATAAAATAAACCAGTTGATAGGTATCCCTACTCTTAGCATAGTCAAATTCTTTATACAAGATAATATGTTATACCTTATGTGGTATAATTATTTTTTATACAGATTGACATTTTTTTTAAACTGAAAAAACAATTTTTAACCCGTTGAGTATGAGTCAACCAAATCTGGTCGCGAAACAATTATCCGTTGAGTACGAGTCGACCAAATCTGGTCGCGCGTTTTTTTCACTTCTTTGACGTTCTCATATTTATTCATAATTATCTAATTGTTTTACAAAATGTTATTTCAATATTCTATATTCGAAATTTCAATGCAATCATTGTGCAGTTGTTCTTTTTATGATTGGTGTAGTAGTTTCGTAGTTATAGTACTTTAAGGTCGATGTCGCCGAAAATCCTGCAAAAGAGACAGATGCATCCATGAAAATACCCATTTACTCCAAGGGTTAAATAATTTTACAATAAAATATATGGTCCTTTAAAAACTATTTAGGGTGCTAAAGTACCAAAGTACATAGGTATAGATGAAAAATAAATAGTCAAAATATAAAAACGAATAGTCAGTTATAAAATAGTCAAATCAGAAATACCACAATTATAAAATTACAAATAGAAATGTCTCAATAGAAATAGTCAATACAAATTTTATTAATATAATCCATCTCCGATTATCAAAATGATTGGATATATAGTCAAGTTTTTTTTTACATATATTGTATTTTAATAAAAGTAATCATGAAAGATTAGGAAATTCAATATTGTTAAAGCCCCTAATAGAATAAACTGGGTTCTTGATAAGAATGTCCTGGACCTTTTTCTTAAAATGAACGTCTTAAAATGAAAGACCCCTGATGCACAACTGGACTGGTACAGGAAACTATTTCTAACCTTACTCAGTCGTACTTTGTTAGGACGCAAGTCTTGTTTGTTCCGAGTGTCATGCGAATGAATATCCGATTTTTTTAGAGTAGTATTGATGTTTCTTCTTGCATACATGATACCCTGGTATACATAAGCGGCATACATTGTCATAATAAAAGATTCAATGAAATACGGCCTGCAAGATTTCAGCGATGATATTGTAAATAAATTGCGAATTGCTCTTTATTGAAGTCGAAATATTCTAACTTAATTTGCCGCCATTCCCCAGAACACAAGCCCATAAGTTATTTATGAATGGAAATAAGCATAGTATACAGACTTTGCGGCTTCAAAGCCGCATAGCATTTTTATTTTCTTAATGGCAAACGTGGCACTACTTAATTTTCCGCTCAATTCATCTAAATGAGTTGACCATTGGAGTTTACTATCTAAATGGATACCTACCTAAACATTTAACATTTTCACTATAGCGGATGCAAATGACGTTATCTTGAGACGGCCGAAGAGAAAAATTAATTGAGTTTGATTTCGAGGCATTAAGGGATAGTCGATTTACGTGGAACCAAGTACCCAACTTTTTCACCGTAGCATCTAAGTTGTTCAAGACTATTTTAAAGTTCCAATTTATCATAGTAATTATTACTAGAGTATTTTAAAATACTAGGGTAAATACGTTAGGTTTTTTGATCGTAGAATTGAGTTGTTTGATTTACCATAGGTAAATATTACAAAAGTAATTTGATTTGCCAGCATTATAAAATTATATGTCATATTCTACAAAAATAAATTTCCCCAATTTCGGACGATTGCGGGGAATGCATTTTATCGCTCTTATTATTCGATTCTTTACGAAAATTTGCAAAAAAGATGTCAACGCCCAAAACTACGAGGATATCAATAAGTACAATTTCCATAATTACATGATGTCATCCGAACTACTGTTATCAAAAGAAACAGTGTATCCCAAATTCATTTCCAATAATTATTAACAAAACTTTGCGCTTTGTCGCCGATAACATTTGACTGGCAGCAACCTACCAAGCAAACTGACAGCTATGCGGGAGTTGAAACAGCTGATTCAGAGCCGCCGTCTCACAAAAGCTACTTTTAACACTCGGTATCAGCTGGTAAATTTCAGCTTACTAGAGTAACTCAAATTACTACGGAATGGAGGTAACTCTAGATCAAACAACGCTGTTTTGCAGGATTACTACCGATTTTAACTATTACAAATTTTTACTTTTACCATGGATCAAACAACTGGCCCTAAATCAGGATTCCACAGTGTAAGTTAAACTACCAGTGGGCCAACAACGTCCTTACTTATTTGTTGTGTGGGGCTTTTCTAAGGTCTTTATGAGCCTTGTAACACTGTGACCATTGCTGATCTATTGTGTTCGCCACCTGCTATAGTTCTGCGCTAAGTCTCGTGTCATTTAAGAACCAACGTCCTTACTTAGGATGAAGGAGAGGGGGAGACCACTTCTATAAAGCATTTGGTAATTTTGTTTGCTTTATGGAGGGTTATGCGGTTTAAATCAAGCGACTTTTTTACTTCTTCAGCAACGGTTGGCAGTGGTCGCATTTCCAATAGATCAAAGGCGTTGTCGCACTAGTGGTGCTTCTATTATACTGTGATAGTTCTATCACTAGTTAGACATACGCAAGTCTTTACGTGGAAACTGTCAAACTCACTAGAAAGCAATCAATATGTCTCATCCAGTGGTATGCTGAGTCGTACTAAAAGCTCCGTAGATATGAATCAGTTATATAGTCAAATACCCATTTATTCCTCCAAGATTTCAGTTACAATGTCACAATATTACCTACTATAACAAACACTATTTTTAAAAATTGAATGTGACTGTGGGAATGCACAACAAAGGGTTGTCAACTAAAACGGGTGAAGCCGTCACCTCAGGAAGTTATAACGATAGTGAACGTTCTATCTCCCGCGAGGTGAGCATAGATGACTTAGAAACAATACTACAGTCTAGCTAAGCCAACATGCCCGACAGAGGCCAAAGCCTTATGGCGAAGTACCGGGAAAGGTAACCAGCGGGCAGCCTCGTCCCCTATCTACCAGTTTTGGAAGGATATCTCTGTCTAGAATTAACCATCAGGATACCTCCGACCTCGGGTCCGAAGTCGCTTGCACAACCTCTACCTGCCGTATATTCAGCGGTGATTCAGTTTGAATCTATCGCGGATGAATGGTATCTTTTTCCCGGCTCTAAATTCAGGATCAGGTAGCCATTTGGTTATTTCAATAGTGGTTGTCGGCAGGTCAACATCCACCCCTGCTGCTTAGGAGAAAGTATATTTCTATAGTCCCCTGACTGAGTGCACAACCGATTGGCGTCGCCGAACGGTGCGCAAACCGGCCAGTAGCACCGGAAGGCAATCCCCCAGGGGAAACCGATCCACCAGCCGTGAGGCCTGAGATGCAAGAGTCTTACCCGGGGTAGCCTTCCACACGAGGAGGCTGCTAAATAGGAGTTGAAGCATGAGTTGGACTAATCCGAGTATACAATGGATCTTGTAGCCCAAGCTGCACGAAACCGTTTACCTGTCGGAATGCACAGTTGAGGGATTGATGTTAATACGATCCAAATCTTGATCTTTGGATCCATAGACTCTGCAAGGCCGTCGTCGATCAAACTGGACGTTCGCATTTCGGTATGCCCTACACTCCTGACCCTCTCAGCTACTCCTGAACACCTGCTAGTCCGCCGTGTACAATGCTGCTCGTCTTCTATATTTCAGGTTGGCTTTTGCTGGTGTTTTGGCTGACGTTCCTAATTTTATTTGCATTTCGGGAACGCGCCCTAACCTTTCTATCTTTTCTAGTCATATGTCCCAAGGGAGTTCCGACAACATAGTCTGGTTCTCGACTGACGACACCACAACCGAAGTGCACCAGAAAATCTCATCCACTCTCAACCAACACCGACCATTCTCAATCGGCTGTCCCAAAAGATCTCTTCACTCCATGAGGATCATCAAGAGTCCTGCGGAAAGGGCCCTGATGAGGAGAGCTTGCACCATCGCCTCGGAAGCCATCAATAACGCCATGGCCTGCACTAAACCAGGTGATTGACTCATTTTTAAAATGGCCTGCTGGCCTGCTATCATCAAATCAAATCACTTATTCAAGTCAGCAAAAAAAATACTAGGCAATTCCTCTGTATGACAAGTTGTTGCTTAATTATTGACTCAGGCTTGAATAATGCTACAAACGGAGCTGCCATGGAATTCATCGACCAGAGTCGGGCTCTATCGGTAGGTTTCGGACAGCTGTCTTGCCACATGTGAGCGCTTACCTTACCACCCATTCACTCTACCTTCGAAACCATAGAATTTAAGATGCGGAAATTGCACTTTTGGATAATTTTTCGAGGAAAGTGTTGATTATTTTCCTGGAGAGACCAAGATCTTTAAAGAGGTGAAACAAATTTGGCTGGCAGGCCACGAGCGCCAACTTTCACCGCGTGAAAGTGAACAGTGAAGTCGTTCCGGGTGACGGCATTTGCGAGATCATGGTATTTATTTAGTTTATACTCGCGGTCTTTTCGGATATTTGATTCCTATGAAACAGTTAATTCTACAATGTGGACCATCTTCCGAGATAGATAGTAAAGAGTTATATCTGGACAGAGGGCTGTGCATTCAAGACTTTCAGGGAATGTATACTTCTTAGAGACTGAATCGACCTCCAGAATCCAATCTGAAGCTTTCTTGATTATTGAGAAAGGTTTTGTAGTGAAATGTTTTTTGCCTTTAGAGCCGTCCTGTCCCGCACAAACTGTATTGGGGGTTTGGAGGGTACTGTGAGACCCTTGTTGGCACGAGCCACTGAGAGGCTAATTACCTCGCGAATAACAGCAAGGACTTTGTCATGGCGGCAAGTGTACCGTCCTTGATCTAAGGCCACCTTGCAGCCAGCTAGAATATTACCTTCCAGTGCATGCAGGCGGCGGAATGCAAACGCCCCCAATTGTTGTCCAATCATTCGGCATTGAAGGCCAATAGCATGAGCCATGCTGTTGCTACCGTAATATCCTTGCAAGAGAGACTTCTTTAAGTCCACATCGCTCACGGTTGTACTGCCATACCCCGACCAGTGCTATTCTGGCTGATTCCAGCAAGGAACTTTTTTTGGAGGTCTACGCAGGCTTGTGGATCATTTAGCTTACTACGGCCATTTATTACTTGCTTCTATCTTTGCTTCTAGCTTACTACGGATCTTTGGAATTGGACAGAATTAAAGTTTTGGTTATTCTGGAGTTTGCGTAGAGCAAAGAGGGCTGTTTTAACGTATTAAGATGGGCCCGACTTTGGTCGGTGAATTCCATAGCAGCTCCGTTTGATAGATAGTTTGTATTTTGTATATTGTTAATTTTCCAACCTAAGACTCCTTGAGCTTCAACATACCTATAATAATCTATAACTTCATTTATCTATTGCGCCTGCCGGTAGATGGTAGTTAGCACTAAGTATTTTTTACTACCTTCCTTTTTACTGCTGGTTTCCGTGAGCATTTTTTTTCAGGTCTGCATCGTCACCCAAAGCACTGCCTAATTTTAAACAAGTCATTTTCTCATGTGTTTAGATTGTAACACCATTTTTTAAATCGCCTAAATTAGTCATTTATTTCTAAGGCATCCTGTATTTTTTTTTATTTTAGGCATCTCCGAGCATGATATCTTTGCTCTCGTAGACTACAAATGCCGACTAAGTGGAGCTGAACAGCTGGCTTTTCCCCCAGTTGTGGCTGGTGGCCTGCGAGCTACGGCAATCCATTATATAAACAACAATCAAATACTTTCTAGCGGAGAGATGATTCTTATTGATTCAGGTTAGTGCATACACTCTTGTTTGTTATATGGCTTGACCTGGATGGCAGTACCTATATTATTTAATCAAGCAATAAAATTATATCAATGCTGATCCTTCTATTGTAACAAGGTAGACTTGGTGCATATTCACCTGAAAATTTTCATCGATATGTGAAAATTTGAAATTTTATTATTATTATTAGTAATACCTGCACTTGTTTTTATGCACTTTCACTTTATATATTTTATTCACTTTATATTTATTTGTATCCAAGAGAATTCGAGGAAAAATTCGGACAACAATCTAAAATTGCACTTTAACCCCTCGCGTACCAGACGGCCCGAAACGTCCAGAATTGATATTTACCGTCGAACCCCAGACGGCCCGAAATGGCCAGGCGAGGCCGACCGCTAATTATGTTAGTACAACTTTGACTAATAATTATGAATAATCTTTATTGCTTTACATAACGACGTTACAAATATCTAATAGCAAATTTCAATAGGAACATAAAACAGGTCTTTTTTAGACGATCGGTGTGACAGTTTCGGAGTAATCGTTTTTTTTCTGAAACGCCATCTTTTTTTTGAGACTCGCGAATTTCTTACGGGCCGTAAGGCACACATTAAAATTCAAACCGCGGGCCGCGAGGGGTTAAAGCGACTGACCCAAAAACACAAAAAAATCGTGTGAGGTGCAGAATGTCTAAATTAGAGCCACTAAGCTTTATTTAGACTGACCCACCCTGAAAAGGAATAAATACATCGATTTTAATTAGCGGGTCAGTCGCTCTAAAAAATCACAACTGTGAAATAGCTCCTGCTACTTTTCACGGTTAAATAATGTTTTAATGAATAGCAGTTATAATCAAAACGCAATAAAAGAGGAAAGTTGGCAACAATTCACAAAACGCTATTTTTCGATAGCAGACAGACTATAAATAATTCACAGGTTGCTACATTTTAGACTGAAAACACAACAAAATCTTTCGAGGTGCAGAATGTCTAAATTAGAGCCACTGAGCTTTAGACTGACCCGCCCTCAAAAGCAATAAATACATCGATTTTAATTAGCGGGTCAGTTGCTCTAAAAAAAAACTGATATTTTAGAGCTCTTTAACCGTGAAAGTATTATTTAACCGTGAAAAGTAGCTCCTGCTACTTTTCACGGTTAAATAATGTTTGATGAATAGCAGTTATAATCAAAATGTAATAAAAGAGGAAAAGCTGGAAACAATTCGCCAAACGCTATTTTTCGATAGCAGACAGACCGCTATGATTCACAGGTTGCTACATTTTAGACTGACCCGCTACTGACAGAGTTTCTATATTTTAGACTGAGTGACCCACGATGTAATTTCTCTATGTAATTTAAATTTAACGGAGGATCACTCAATCTAATGTTCATTTGCTCTAAAATTTTACACACTACTTTTTAGAGCAACTGATCCGAGAATAACTTTAGAGCGAGCGAGCTTTAGACTGAGGGATCGGGTCCAACGGTCACTCATTTGTATTATAAAGGGGTTTAACCCTTCAGGCCTCGGCCCCTCAGCCGATTAACAAGTTGATGTCCCAAAAAAAATTTGTAAAAATTACTAAAAAAATTGAATTATGACACTGTCTCACCAAAACATTAATTATTGCCAAACCACTGTACCCATAATTAAAATAAAACATATTAATATAATAAAACATAATAAAATAAAACAAAATAAATTAAAACGGGGCCTGAAACGCTGAATCGTTTTGTGGCCGATATCGGCCAATCGGGGCCTGAAGGGTTAAAAGAGTTTTGAGATGATCAGAAAAAAAAACTAAGAGGCTACCGGATGGGAGCTGAATCATCAGCTGGGCCAACCAACAAACGCAAACTTGCTATCAGGCCCAAGCTGCATGGAACCATTCGACTCTCAAATACAGTCTGGCCAGAAATAGTAGACCCTACGTTTTAGGAAAAATTGCAACATATTGCAACACAGTAATATGAATACTAAGACTAAATAATTTAGGGACGTCTCTCAGTACCGTCTCCCAAGAGGCGTATTGTACTCTCAGACTAGTGTTTCTGCTCCTTTACCGATTCTATCACATAACATCGACGTTTGAATGATTGTGAGCTTAGAAAAAAAGTAAAAACATTAGTTGTGCCACTGTTAAATAATAATTAATTTTGACTACGATTGAGACAGTTAGGTACCAACAATTTTTGGTTAAACTCTACGAAATGTCAGGCAAAACATAACCTCAAAATGTACCTAGAAGTAGATTTTGAGACACTAAAAACGACTTCTCTAGCTCTGATTCTATTAGTTTTGTTCATTTTTAACGCAGAAGAATATGAATGACGAGAATTAATGACAAAATGAATGCGATTTCATGAGCTGAACCAAGAGGAAAAAGTCATGTCATAAGAGTTGCCACTTCAAAATATTTTCCCCCCCACGTTGAATTGATTTCTACTCTTAATGGCCAGACCATAGCTACTGTATAGATAGATCACGCAGTATATCTACTGTATAGATTATGTAGTATCATATGTTATCCTCCTAGGTTGCCAGCTATCATGCTACAACTCCGACATATCACGGACGTGGCCCGTTAGCGGGAAATTTAACAAACACCAGCAGGTTCTCTACGAGTTAATACTGGAGCTGCAGCTGAATTTGATCAAAATTCTCACTGAGAAAAGACCAACCCTGGATCACCTCTTCGATACGATGTGCTCACTGCTTGGAAAATCTTTGAAACGGGAAGGAATCATATCCAAGGATACTACAGATACTAGGGCGACAGCAGTAAGTAAAATTATAGACATTGATATAATGTAACACTTTCTAAACTTTTTGGGCGAGAGATGCATTTATCACCAAACGTAACCCATTTAGTCACAAATTCAATAAGTCGAGGAATATTTTTAATTAATGGAAACCCTTTATTTTTTTCTATTTAAATTCATCAAAATTTCATTGTTTTTATTTTTTCTAATTATATTTTTTACTGAATTTTATTGAGTAAGTAATGTAATCTTGTAGATTTTTAAACCTTCATCAATTCTTCGCATTTTACTTATAAGATATAGGACATTATTAAATTAAGCTTTAGTCACATGAAACTCTAGACTTTTATCTAAGTATTTGTCTAGGGTTGCGCAGGGAAATGGAAAATTTTGATCATTAGTTAGTTGAGTTAGCAACACTGTAGCATCGGAGGTTGTTCGGAACCGATGCGTAGTTGTTGTTAACACGTCACCATTTAGCAATCATGGACCATTGGAGTGGTTTTACAAGCAAGGTGACAGTGTGACGTGTCTCATCTGCTCATGCGATTACAATGCGTAATGTTGAAAAAAATGGTTGAAAAAGAAGAAAAAGCCTTGAAAAAGAAGCCTTCAGACAGCGTTTGAATGGTACATGCCATAGAGAACACTGCACCTTTTCGAGTTTTTCCTTCGACAAAAACCCATCCGCTCTATTCAACAACGAGTGTGCCACAAAGCGTACTTAAGAAAACATTGAAACTTAAACTAGCCACCTAAATATTGACTTTTCCAGGCGAGCTAATTAAAATAATATATAATATAAATACTATAATGGAGAAATTAAAATTCTATTAGGTAAAGTGATTTACCCTAATTATATGCTTCGAAGGGGGAGTGAATGGGTGATAAGGTGAACGCTCACATGTGGCAAGACAGCTGTCCTAAACCTACCACAGCCGGTCCTTAGTCCGGAATCCACCGTTCACCTCCCAGAAGTGTAATAATTATATATGATGGGCCCGATTTTTGGGCGGTGAATTCCATGGAAGCTCTGTTTGTATTTTTTTTTTAAATATAAATTAGCATAAATATGAAAAAGCGTTAGCATAACTATAACAAGTAAAAATGCTATTAGGCTAAATTAGCACTAGTATAAACTATGTAGTATTACTTTGTATTTACCTATGTAGAAATGAGTGCATATAATTATGGTAAATCAAGCTAGTTAGGATAAGTTAGGTTATGTTAGGGTATAAGTATAGATGTCTAGTGTACATCATTTTATTAGTGTAATAATTTATTATTGTAATCGTAAACAAAGTAAGTACACATATTTAGTGTAAACCAAGATAATTAATATAGGCTAGGTTATGTTAGGTTAGGTTAGGAAGTAGGTATATTAATTTAGTAGAAAATCATTTATATACTGTAAATATTTATTAGTGTATATCCAGCTAGTTATTATAGGAAATATAGGTTAGTTTAGGAAGTCAATACATTTACTTAACGTAAAAATATTATAATAGATAGTGGACCCGATTGCGTTTCTTTGTAAACTAAAACTAAAATTAGTCCAAGCGAACGAGACAGAGCAATATGTTAGAGCGGAATATGAAACGAACGATCGTCAATAAATACTACCTGTTGAACTTATACTCGTCCGAATAAATTCGAGCATATTTCGTGCGATGTAAGATTTGACCTTGGCACGCAGTTTTAATGCGAAAAAGTGACAACCGGTCATCTCACACTCCGCTCTAGCGTATTGCCCTGTCTCGTTCACACGGACTAATTTCCGATTTTAGTTCACGAAGAAACGCAATCGAGCCCAATATAAGTATAATAGGTAATATATAATATAAGATAGATATAAACACATTATTGTTAGTTACCCAGTGAAAAGGCATTAGCCTTAGTGGGGAACTGTGACATGTAATTTGTATCTTTTTTATAAATACTACCAAAAAAAAATAAAATTATACTGCACGAATTCAATTTCCACCTTTATAAGTAAAGTAGTTAGTTAGTTAGTTTGTCTAGGCATTTTTCTCGCACTTGGCCTCTTGATTGGGCCGTTGTGCGTGGCTCATGTTTCTATTTATATTTATGTTACTCCAGCCAACCCAGGCTGTCCCAGAAGGTTAGCAGCCTGTTTGGGTTGCTACAGGCCTCCGGGACAGATGCTGGAGATTGTAGTATTTTTGCCCGTTGCTCTGCCACGCTCCTGCATTCCATGAGCACATGCTGTGGCGTTTCTTCTTCCCCCATGCATCCTCTGCATAGAGGGCTGTCTGTCACACCTATGGTAAAGTAGGTAAAATTGTACCTATGTCTTTACGGATTCTGTCCCTTTTTAATCTGGTGAGGTTGCGGGCAAGTTTTTTAGACCCTTCCGAAACCGCGTTCTTTGTTTGCGATGGGGAGTTTAGGGAGTAAATGGGCCCTTGCTGAGTTGGCCACGAAGACCCATTCTGTTCAGGGTTGGTCACACTCACGGGTCAACACCTATCTGACGGCCTCCACGCATGAAGTGCGAGCCTGGGTAGGACTCTGGCCTTATGGTCAGTTTCCCCTGGGAATCAAACTTCTGGCGCTCCTGCGCACCGTGCGGCGTAAGCCAATCGACTGTGCACTCTGACTAACAGTCGGGGGAGTCTGGAAGCAGTACTGTTTCCTATAGAGCGGGGGTGGTTGTGGACCTTACGGCGACTGCTCTTGAAACGACCATCGGCTACCCGATCCTCGGTGAACAGCCGGGCAAAGGACGCTGTGGTCCGCGATAGATTCGGTATACACCGTTTCACCGCTTCGTAAGGGAGAGGACCGCGCAAGCGACCTCGAACTCGTAACCAATCGAGAGACCGGAGTAATCTGGTCACAATTGGAAGTAAGGGCGTGAGTGTCGACCCGCCAGGTAACATTCCTGGCTATCTCGCAGTTAAGGCGTTCGCCTCTTACGGGCTTGTGACGTAGCTGGATGGTGGACTGTTTTGTCCCCAAGTCTTCTACGCTCACTCCAGGGAGATAGAACGACTAATCGTTAAAACTTCCTGAGGTGACGGGCTCGCCCACTGTAGTGGACAACCCAAGTTGGTGTTCCTGCATAGCCATGTTTTTATTTGGGCCTGGGGTATGGGCATCAAGGGTTCCGGTCCATATACTATTTTCTTTGATCACCTTCTGGCCAGTTCGTCTGCTGCGTCGTTGCCCAGTGAGTCGCTGTGCCCTTTAATCCATTGCACTCACTCACTTATAAATACTATAACGGAGACTCACATTGGTCACTCTATTTGACCTTCCAATAGATTGAAGCGCATTGTGGCATTCCAGGACAAGGACAGAGGTTATAGTATTTTTTTCTATTTCTAGCGCTTGTAGCACGGAGGCACTGTCGGAGACAAATTTCAAACTTAGGTCTCCGACATCTTTGGCTGCAAGTATTTATCCGACATCTTTGGCTGCATATTACCTTTATAAGTAATTAAAACATAAATGGCATACTGTATACATGCACTTTCGTTAGTAAAAGATGTTCTTGTGTTTCGATCGATCGAAAGATGATCGTCTAAATTATATTCATTCAAAATTTTCTATTTCCCTGTGCAACCTATCGATATATAAGGACCTAGATAGGCCTTTCGTGTGCAAAAATTACCACCTCAATTCCAATACTGATCGCCGCCAGTACTTCCCGGTGTGAACGATCCTGTAACGAATATTGCCGTGCTATCCTCTCGCGTACTGTTCAATGTATCTCTCTCTCTGTCACATATTTTTACGCGCAGTTGACCCATCTCATTTGTATCTGAGGGCATATCTAGGCCTTATATATCGATAGTGCAACCCTGTAAAACTTTTAGTTGAAATATTTGTAAATACACCTTTTATATAGATGCAATGTGTTATTTTGGCGCATCCAAAATTAAAATAATTTGATAGGTGACATTTGTTTGTTTTTGTTACAGCTGGCGTATACACTCTGTCCACACCATGTTAGTCACTACCTCGGGCTGGATGTTCACGATAGTTCTCTCATATCCAGAGACATACCGATTGAGAACGGAATGGTAGTGACGGTTGAACCGGGTATGTCAACAAATCACACTTTTTCTCACCTTGTGGTTAGTCGAAGTTGTCGCCCAGCGGCAAACCTCTTCCAGGAAACCACACTAACATCTCTGACAGAGCCTGATGCTGCTGAATTTTGGGGATCTGGCTTAAGCCCGTGTTTTAACACAGCTCGAACGTTGCTCTATTCAATGCTATTCAATGCTCTATTTAATGCTAACCATTCAATAGGAGTATTACCCAAACATATTGCAGGTGAAAGTTAGATTGAATAAAGTACATGTCGGATACATTACAACGACTTGCGGAACAGATTACGATAGCCAGAGATGAAAAGCAAGCGTATACATTGGCTGGACTATAATCGGTACTTTCAATAAATAAAATACAAACGTAGCTGCCATGGAATTCACCGACCGGAGTCAGGCCCATAATAATACTATTTTTACACTTCTGGAGGGTGAGCGGTGGATTCCGGACTAACGACCAGCTGTGGTAGGTTTACAACAGCTGTCTTGCCACATATGAGCTTTAACCTTACCACTCATTCACTCCCCCTTCAAAGGAATGAGTAAAAGTATCAATACTGGAAGTATCACTTTATCCCTACCCGCCCAGTGTTGCCAACTCAGCTCTTTTATAGCCAAATTTAGCTCTAAATCCAGTAAGTTGGCTTTAACAAAATGTATTTGGCTCCTTAGCTCTTCTTTCTACGTGTTTGAGCTTTTTTAACATTAACATTATTCTCAGCATTTTTTAATTCTCCCGAAGATAGTGTATTACCATATAGGGTATTAATAAGATTGCCTTAGTATGTTTTGGCAACTCTTTTATGCCGGCGATATGCAGGTGGCGTTAAAAGCATTGTCCGGCAAAACTAATCACAATTTATTTGGCCATTTGTGATAAGATTGACATCAAATTATTAGTGCCATCTATGGCATTTTTATATATGTATGCTCATTGTATCACAGAAACAATGCGGAGATTAGAATTCCATCTATTAGACTATTGAATAATATAGCGCCTAGTTATTATGAATTGAAACCTGTATAGCAAATCAAAATTGACATATTTATGTAAATAATATTCAAATAATCTGATTTAATTATTAAATTATCTGTGATTTAATATTCAGATAATTCCCACTGTACCAACGTCTAGCTTAGTCTTTTTCCTATATATTCATATGCAATTCATTAGCATGAATTCATAGTGTGAACCAAAAATAGCATGAATTCATAGCGTAAACAAAAAAAATGTGAGTCTTCAAACTTTGCGCAGACATTGGAAAAAAGCAAACTGGCAAACGAGGATGCAAGGACGCAGTTTACTATTGCCAAAATTGCAACGTACCACTATGCTGCTATCCACGTTTTAAAAATTTCCACACAAAAAAGAATTATTGCCAAACGTATGATTACTTCATGTACAACATTTTTTTTTAATACCCTTTTTTAAATAATTTATTTCATAACTTATCATGATATTTCTTTCATTTATATTTTTTACCTGGAAGACATAAAAGTTAGACTAATAGATAGGAAACAAATTGTTTCTAAATCACATTATTTTTTTTCAATAATTATTTTGATTTTTTCATGTACAACATTTTTTTTAAATACCCTTTTTTAAATAATTAATTTCATATTTTACATATTTAAAAATAGTCACCCCTCTAAATAATAATTAAATAATAAATTTTAGTGAATATAGTGCAATTCTACAGTTTGGTTTCACTCGCGGTTAACACGGGACGCATCCCGAAGGATCTGATCGGTCTGAGCTGTTCACTTTAAATATTCGACCAGCGTGTCTATGGACAAAGTCGACCATCGAAAACAAGCGAGCTGTCGTTACTCGCTGAAGGCAGATCGACTTTGCTGAAGATACATCGGACGACTTACTGAAGGTGGTGGTAGATTTGATTGACCAGCCGACCTGTCGAAGACAATATGCAAAGACTCTCAGAAGGGGGTTACCGCAAGGTATAACGGACGATCAATTGTGCGCTGGCAGCTTAGAAGGAGGACGAGACTCTTGTGGAGGCGATAGTGGTGGACCTCTGCAAGTGACGATAGCTGACAACCAATGCCTCAACATAATCACCGTTACCAGTATTGGAAAGAGCCCTTGCGGAAGTGCCAAGGGACCTGGCATATACACTGCCGTGAAGAGTCATGTGAAATAAATGGCGTTTTAGGAGTATGTCTACCGCCGGGAAATTGTCCAAAAACTGACGGGTATTTGCCAAAAGGGATCACAATTTTGTGAATTTTGTATCACCCGATGTTTTTGCGGTGTTGTAACTGCCATTGTCCAGGGTAGACGTTAACCATTCAACATACAGTTGAAACATTGCCAAACATCGGATGCTACAAACTTCGCTCATTAAATTCGTTTTTATTCTATTTATAAGCTCTCATTATTGTTTTGCAGGTATTTACATTCGACAAGATGACACTTCGGTGCGGCAAGAATTTCGCGGTATGGGTATACGCATCGAAGACGACGCCCTCATCACTGACGAAGATCCAGAAATATTAACTTCCTCCTGTTACAAGCAAGTCAAAGATATAGAATCCACCGTCGGAACATGTAATATGCCATAATATTGAAAATGTTGTCATTGTAAAGTAGTTTTTGTCCT
This sequence comes from Micropterix aruncella, assembly GCA_944548615.1. Taxonomy (NCBI): domain Eukaryota; kingdom Metazoa; phylum Arthropoda; class Insecta; order Lepidoptera; family Micropterigidae; genus Micropterix; species Micropterix aruncella. Next base: position 10,571,532 of record OX155973.1, read on the forward strand.
ATACAGTCTACAGGACTGAGACCATTCTTAAATTTGTTGATATTCCTAAATTGTTGATATTCCTACGTTGTTAAATTTTATGATATTCCAAATTCAAATAAAGTGGATAATGCATGGTACAATATCTATTTTTTCTTTCTAGACTGAGAGCTGTGATTTTATTTTTTTTTTAATTTGGTAATTTACAGTTATCTATGGTAAATGGACATACACAATTATAATGTCATAGCCGAGAATCCAGTAGCAAGAAACTGATAACATGTTATGCCAGAATCTGTTGCCAGTGATCCTATTATAATGTCGCCTAACTAGGCAATAGCCTGTTCTAAGGCGGACATTATTGTTTTTTAAATATATTATGAACCAATATAAAATACTAAGTAATGTAAGATATAGAAAATGCAGTAATGTAGAATAAAGAAATTCTTACAAGCTGGAAAATTAAATATAAAATTGATAATATAAAAGTGAAATTGATAATATAAAATTGTTAACCTTAACATAATCATAAAAAAGATGCACAATTAGCAGGTATTTAGATAATCATAATTGGGAAAATAAGTCCTAAAAATATTCTTTACCTCCCCGACTATTCTAACCGAGATGATGATTTATTTTGGCTATCCTCTGCGCAATGTGGCCGTGACGCAATTAAACTACTGATGTCGTCGGGTCACTGCATCTCGCCATGCGCTTAAAAATACAACATATCAGCTGTGAAACCATTCTACATTTTGTAGTAAAATCCTAGCTGCCAAAACGTAATACGACATTAAGCAATGTAACATGATACATAATCAATGGCTAAGCTTTCGTTTGAGAAGCCATACTGCACCCAGAATGCCAGATGCGAATCCAGGTTTTGCTTAACCCTTCAGGCCTCGGCCCCTCAGCCGATTGACAAGTTGATGTCCCAAAAAATTTTAGTAAAAATTAGTAAAAAAATTGAATTATGACACTGTCTCACCAAAACATTAATTACTGCCAAACCACTGTACCCATAATTAAAATAAAACATATTACCATAATAAAATAAAACAAATTAAATTAAAACAGGGCTGTCACGCTGAATCGTGTTGTGGCCGATATCGGCCAATTGGGGCCCTAGGGGTTAAGGGGGGGCATATTTTAAGCCGCTGGCTGTATAGTACATTTGCGAATATATACACTTCGAGAATGAGTGATAAGTCACTGACGATGACTCAGTAATATTAACTTCTACAAGCTGTCACTGTAACTGTTCTATGTTTGACTTGCTTGTAACTGTTACAATCAAGTCAAACATATAGAATCCACCGTTGAAACATATAATCTGCCATAATATTGAAAAAAATGTGTCGATGTAAAGTAGTATTTGCTCTAAAGTCTAAACTAATGGATTGACACTTTCTTCATGAACTGTTGTTAAATTTTATAATATTCTAATCCAAATAAAGCGGATAATGCATGGTAAAATATGAAAATTTTCTTTCTGGCAGATCCCATGTGCGTTCCCCTGTTTTATTTCCTCAATTTTGGTAATTCCCTACTAAAATTTCCTGACAAATTCCCGAGATCGGGAACCGGGGAATCGAACACTGGTAAAAATGGCAAAAGTTTCGATATGGTAACAATTGTTTCACGGTGCTGTCTGAAAAGTGCCTAAGAATGAGAAGTAAAAAAGAAATTCAATTTTTAATCATCTATATTGGGAAAATTAATATCTGTCTTATTTACAATGATAAAATGCGTTCAATATCCGAATGACTTTCGTATTATAGTATGTGAGGGTGGGTATTCCTCCTACATATTTGCATACTTCAAAAAGCGGTATTCTCGGGATGGACCACCACATGTTTTTGGTGCCTTCGGTGCCGTCGAGGTCTAGCGTGTTCAACTGCAGCACGCCGAAGTGGAACAGGCGTCCGTCGGAATGAACGCACTGCAGCGTGACCGGCGCGGGCAGGAGCTTGGCTCTGCGTCCGTGCAGCTCGCGGGCGTACGCCGCGGCCAGCGTGAAAGCGTGCAGCACGGAGCGCCCACAAATCTGCCTCTCGGTGACGGGCTCCTCGTACAGATTGGTCACGCTCTGGTCGTTGAAGTGCAGAACGGCGGTGTGCGGGTGGAACACGCGCTGCCTCTTCAGCTCCAGGGGAAACAGGTCCTTTTTTACATAGTGGTGCTCTTTCCACAGGGAAGCGGTGCATTTAACCGGATGTAAATCCACTAAGTGCATCTTTTCCGTTGGCTTTACTTCCGATATGGGTGCGATCGGACTGCGAGACGATACGAGCATGTCTGTATTTTGTGTCAGTTTAATCAGGTCTCCGTCCTTCTCTAACACCAACTGTAAAAAGAGAAATTTGATTTTGTTTATTCGGGAAAGCAAAATTTATTTATTTGTTTAAATTTATTTACTGTTTAAATTTATTGATTTATTTATTTACTGTTTAAATTTTTGAGTAACGATAAGAATAATTTATTGATTTCCCGAATAATAACATTACGTACATATACAGAAAAAGAAAATTATATCATGTACCCCTAGGGGATAAAATCACACCATACATCTAAAATCTAACTAAGCATAACATTGCGGATATTTAGATCAGGGAATTTGCAAATTAGATATCATATCTGGATAATTCAATTCAAATATGAAATCGAAGACTATCGCGCTTGTTTTACATTATAAATAGGATAGAAAACGAATTTACCGCGTGAAATTTGTAGCACCCGACGTTACATCCTTGCGTTCGGCGGGAACATTTTAAGAAAAGGGTTCCACGTAGAAGAGAGTTTGTAACCTTCGTCTCTATTAAAGTTCGGGGTTCTTATTTCATTGTGTTATCCAAGGAACAATTCTACTTTCTTCGCACGATCCGGAAAGCCCTTGAAATAAGAAGAACCCCGAACATCAATAGAGACGACGGTTACAAACTCTCTTCTACTTGAAACCCTATTCTTAAATTGTTCCCGCCGCCGAACGCAAGGACGTAAGACAGGATACAGTGAGTGTTGTGTGCAAGACGGATTTTCAAAATTGGCGCGCTCGAGCCCGGCCCCCCACCACCGTTAAAACCTATGCAGTGGCGGCAGCGGTATGGGGCCTACCCGCAAAACAACGGATTGGCAGTTTTTCAGTCTACCCTGGACAACGGCGGCTGCAACGTAACCAAAACGTCGGGTGCTACAAATTTCACGCGGTAAATTCGTTTTCTATCCTATTTATAATTCAATTCAATTACAAAGGACTATTCAATATTTTTACTTGAGGTTTTTATTAACTTCTTTTTTTATATATTTAGTAACATTGTACAGCAGAAGTCATAGATGGATTATATAAAAAGATTTTTATAAAAACCCAATAATTTAACCAATGATAACATCCAATTATTAGTGCCCTTTATCGCATTTTCTATATTGGCGGATTACATCTCAGAAATAATACGAAGAGATAGAATGCCATCTATAAATAAAATAAGAACATCTGTCTATCTAAACATTAAAGGCTTAATTATTACTTATCGAAAACTGTATATCAAATTAAAAATTGACATCTTTATCTAAATAATATTAAAATAATAAGACCTATGATTTAAAAATTCGTTTGTCATTATATTTTATTATAATTTTTTTTCAAGGTAGGGTACTGTATAGGCGTGTTCAGAGCGCCATCTATAGTGCGCCACCATACTGTTATACCAAAAACGCCGCCATATTGAGCATAAGAAAATAGTAACAAATTATTGGAACTACGAGTGCTATCCACACGCATTCCGTAGTAAAATCCTAGTTGCCAAATCGTAGTACTGCATTGATACGCAGCTAATACGCTATATAATCAACGATAATACATAGATATTACACTTACTGATGTTTCAACTTCTTCGGATAATCTCCTCTGTAATGTAACATCGAGTTCTGCGTTTCGCTCCACTATATTAAGCAATTTGCTGGTGGTGACAAAATTGCGCCTCTTATCGGAGATTCCCATGATTCTTGCAAAGGTGTGGAACGGCCTGAGTGGGTCTCTGATCTTGGGTAATTTGACCTGCTCGCAGTCGAACACTTGCGCGGACATTATCGCTTTGCGGACGTTGTTGTGCACCGCCTCGGGCACGTCGTTCTCAGCCAATTTTTTGATGTGTTCCGGTAAGTCGGGTACGGCGACGGCTTTGGCGAGCACGAGCGCCTGCTCGAAGCCCTCCACGACGAGGCCGTTCGGTTTAAGCATGTGACACGGCCGGACGTGGTAAGTGGGATGCTTTTCGTCCATCGGGACGGCTTGGGGCACATATCCGACCACGTTCAACTCGAGGCGCGGCCTCGGCGGCGGCTTTATGAACTCCACGGCGTCCACCGCCCTGATGCCGTGCCGCTTCTCGACGCGCTGCGGCTCGCTCATATCCAACACTTTGCGCTTTTGTCCCGCTTGCCACACTATCCTGTGGCAATACATGTTGCGCGGCGCCCGCTTTATATATTTATACATATTCACCAAAGTGACCCTCATGATTATTCACAAAAATAAACAATTTTTCAATAAACAAAGGCGAACATAACCTCAACATAACCTAATTCGAAATCACGGTTTGACGTTTGTTCATTTGACAGTTACTTCTTTGAACCATCCAGAAGATCTCCAACTCTACTCTCTATCTCGAAAGATGGCCATTATTATATTATCTTGATATTATCTTTAGTTAATTCTATAAACAGTTAATTCTATGATAAGGGGTTATCATAGAATTAACTGTTCCGCGGGAATCAAATATCACAAAAGACCACGAGTACAAATTAAATAAATACCATGATCCGGAAGGGCTTTACTGTTCACCTTCACGCGGTAGAAGTTGGCGATCGTGGCCTGCCAGCCAAATCTCTGTTTCACCTCTTTAAAGATCTTGGTCTCTCCAGGAAAATAATCAACTCCTTCCTAGAAAATATCTAAAACTGCGATTTCCGCATCCCAAATTATATGGCTTTGAAGAGAAAGTGAATGGGTCATAAGGTGAACGCTCACATGGCAAGACAGATGTCCTACACCTACCATGATCAGTGAAACCTACCACAGCCGGTCGGTCCGGATCCACGGCTTACCCCCCAGAAGGGTAATAATAGTATTATGATGGGCCTGACTTCTGTCGGTAAATTCCATGGTAGCTCCGTTTGTATTTTATTTTTATTATATTTAAACTAAAACAACAACAGAAAAAGATAGAAATTGAACAAAAGTAAACAAAACTAGATTTTTTTTTGCTTAACCCCTCAAATGTGAGGCGTCCCTTAAGGGATGCCTTGGCAAAATGTATACAAAATGTATATAAATTTATATAAATGTAAATATAAATGTAAATGTGCGCCGCTTTATAGTAATCCGCTCTATAGTAATGCTATAGCTCTATAGTAAACCCCGCTCTATGTAAATGTAAATGTAAATGTAAATATAAATTTATAAACATTTTGCCGTAGGCAACCCGAGCTAATCGCCATTCATTTGAGGGGTTAAACCGAAATCTCTAGAACTTGTTACTACTCCTACTACGTCTCAATTCCAGTTTGAGTACAGCCATTGATAGCTTCGCAAATATCAAGGCACGATGAAAATGTTGATTTAAAATTTTTCGTATTTTTTAGTGTATGTATGCTTTGATTTTTATTTGACAAATGTGCTTACCTAATTATGATTGATTGGTTCAACCTTTTCTATTAGAAATCAAACATTTTGTATTTCAATTTATTTACTTTTATTTTGATTTGAGGAAATGGGTGACGCGGGTCCAAAAGCTACGCCACTGCTGCTGATGTAATGTTGTCATCGAGGTAGAGATTGGGAAAACGAAAAGTGCGCTGAACGAAGCAATGTTAACATGTAGCATATTTTAAATCAGTAATTTCTTCTTTTAGCATCGTATACAGGATATTATTTCACCAAATAATAATAGCATCATATAACGTCCCGAAACAAAGATTATCTATCCCATCCAAGCGATTTCAAGGTGTCTTTCACTGGTTTTCCTGTGCGAGACCGCGCAGTCGCGTAACAAAATCACTCTGCCATGTGTTTTGGTCCTTTCCGGTCACCTTTCGATTAATGCATAGCTTAAATTAATCATTTGTTGGCGATAGTGTTATGTATTAACGGTTTTGCCGGGCTCAAGAGTTCATAATACACAATACCGTTCTGGTCCCACCGGACACAGAGCATGGTCTTCTTGCCGAAGCGATTTGGCCTTAGTGTTGAAGGACCGACTTCGCCAGGTAAAAGCCACGATTTTTTGCCCTTTGGTTTTTATAAATATATCAAGTTTTTGTCACCCGTCAGAATTCGATGCAAAAATTATTTCCTTTCGTAGCGTTGAAGCAGCATTTCAGAAGTGACTGCGATTTTCTTGTTGATGTGCATTCAAGGGACCCATTTTCCGAGTTTATTGATCTTCCCCATTGCTCGTAAGCGTCTGCTGATTGTTTCTTGTGACACATAATGCTTCTGTTAATTGCCGTTGAGTTTGAGTTGGGTCATCATCCAATTTTTGAGTTCTACCAGAGCGCTAACTGTCTTTCACATTGAAATCACCACTTTTAAATTGTCAAAACCACCAAATTCACCATATATTTCTACCAGCAAACGATGACTTTCATTAACTTTCACTAACAGCCTCTTTCTTTTGATTAACCCCTCAAGTGGCGGGTGTAAGTCTTGGCAGTCACCTCTCATTTCTGAGAGTTGAAAGTCAAAAATATAGCACTTTAGAAAAAAGATCATAAGAAAGAAACTACTTGATGGATCATGAAAATAAGAATTGTAGAATGATCGCATTGAAATTTCAATATAAAACATTAAAACCTCATGTTGTAAAACAATTAGATAATTATGAATAATTATTAGAAAGTTGGAGAACTGAAAAAACTCATTTATTCAGCGATATCAACATTTTATCTCAAAATACGAAACCATATCTAGAAATTGTAAACACATTTGTGTGTTATTACATGCTTTACCAAATCTATTAGTTAGTTTTATTTATTTTCATACATATATCCGAAGAGAAGCTACATAATATCCGAAGAGAAGCACAGATCCGAGCAATGGCAGTTTTCGACTAAGTGCCCCCAGAATACAAACAATTATATTAGGGATTCTAGACTGCGAGAAGCACGACTGAATAGTCGTACAATACAGAATTTATCCGTCTTTCTCACATATATCTAACAGTTTGTCGCGCCGCGCTCGTACCCATTTTGGGACGTTACTACAGTACCCGATTCGGGACGTTACTGGCTTGAGGGGTTAAATAAGATGTTCTTATTCAGGCACAAAACTCAACATGATTACTGAATAATAAAACAAAGATGCTAGTTTTTGGCTAAATCAACTTGTGTGTTTGTAGTTGAACCCCTGGGTGGCCACGCCCGCCGATCGGCATTGTTTGTATTATCCGTATTTATGCAATTATAGGCTCTATTTCTCCTTCCACTGCGGTAAACGCCTGTCATTGAAGCGTACATTTGAATAAGCCACCGGTATATATTAGTATGCTTGCACAAACCTTCTTACAAGCAAATTTTCAAGGGCTTCGAAAATTTTGCGTGGAATGACTGACTTCCGAAAGGTTAAATGTCAGACGAACAAAATGACACGTGTCAAATTAATGCGCTGCGTACTTTTCGCTAGCGCCATCTCTTAGTTAAACCGGAAAAAACGTTTGCATACACTTTAGAGATTTCCATGTTCATCTCCAAAATTGAGCGTTCACAATACTTTCCCACCAGTCGGTTGGCGGGCCGGAAAAGTAAAACAGTAAATCAGCCTCTTTTTTATATATTTAATTTAAAATCACAACTTATAAAATATAAAAGGTACTAAAATATAAATGTAAAATATTGTATTCCACGGAATGTAACATTACTTCTCAATCATAGCCACGATTTTATTTTCTAAAACTAAAATATATTTTCCTTTTTTTTTGTTTGTATAAAAGTATGGCCTATGTATTTGCATACATATTTTACACCTACGCAGTACACACACACCGAGTAGAAAACATTTCAATGTCGAATCTGAGTGTGTACGAAAACTAAAATAATTTATGATACCGTTAAGGCACCGTTAGAATAATTTAAGGCACCGTTAGAATAAGTTAAAAATGGAAAATTCGAGGGGATTGGTCCCAAGACGCAGATGAATCAGACCCATTTAGTATATTCTTATGTAAAAATTAGAGATTCGTGAGATTGGATCTTATGTGCTACCACTCCAGGTCTTCGGGTACACCACCAGGGTAGTCTCCGGTGAGGCAGGCGGTGCAATGGCCGCCGGGACCACCGTCCGGCACTTCCATGTTGTAGCGAACGGCGCTCACCAAACCTTCCACGCTCAAGTACTGAAGACTGTCCGCACCTGCAACCAAAAACCAATACAAATTACACACGAGAGTTCTTACCATACGTCAAGGGTGTGACAGATCGAATACGGTGCTAAACAAATTCAATATATAAACGATCTTCAAACAAAACTCAATCTCTGAGGTCTGTAAAGGATATAATTCCAATACAAACCCCGGGTGTATATAAATTCAAATGCAGCTGTAGTTTAGCCTACGTTGAACAAACGAAACGGCCCATAGTCACGTGACTGATGAAATACATCAAAGCTGTTTGCGAGAAAACTCAGTAAACTGCAAACACATATTGGATAGCGGAACTAACCACCAGGTGCAGTTTCAAAATCCCTTTGTGCTATCCAAAGAACAATTTTACTTTCTCCGCATGATCTGGATCTCATTGAAATTAGAACAACTCCGAACTTCAATAGAGACAACTGTTTCAAGCTCTACTACGTGGAAACCTCTTGTTAAAATGTTCTCAACGCTCATCACCAAGCGCGAGGACTTAACACAATATACAGTGAAAATTGTATGCACGGTGGATTTTCGAAATTTGCATGCGCCGAACCCGCCGCCCCACCACCGTTATAATCTGCGAAGTAACAGCGGCAGTTTGCTCCCTACCCGAAGAACAATGGATTGACAGCACTTCAGTCAACCCTGGACAACGGCGGTTGCGAAATCATCAAAACGACGGGTGCTACAAACTTCATGCGGTAAATTCGTTTTTATCCTATTTACGATTGACGAGTGTCAAAAATATCCCACAGAAAGAAATTACACCGAGAACCTACTGATAATTAGTATGTGCAAGGTAATAAAAGCTTTGAATGGAATGAAAAGCACCAGGGAAGAACACTAATAGAATGTCTTAGATTTCACCAAGCAATAAACGACGTCTTTCTACTAAATAAATTTAATCTTTGCTGAATGCCTGGGCATTCAGGGATTGATGGGAATGAAAATGCTGACCGGATGGTTAAAAATGGACTGTTGGCTCAAAATCATGTCCGTGACGAGTAAGATCTATAGATGAGCCAGACAGACAGTGGTGTTGTCTGCTACATTGGGCAAACCCGTCAACACAGGAAGTTATAACGATATATAATCGTTATTTTAACCTGGGCTGAGCGTAGAGACTTGGGGATGAAAAAAACCACCAACTAGCTCCGTCGACTGACCCGTCATAATCCAACAACACCAAACCGCTTGGCGCAGGGTAGTTAACCCAGTGGGCCTTTATGCGCCCTTGCTGGCCGGATTTCTCCGGCCTCCCAACTGGTTACGGGTTCGAGTTCACAAATTATTGTGGACTGAGGCATCATTTACCCGTCTATTCACGCAGGATCTGGTAGCCGATCGGTCGTTTCAAGAGCGGCTGTCATTAGGTCAACAACCCCCTCCGCTCTATAGGGAACAAAGTTGTTTCCAGACTCCCCCAGTTTATCAGTCGATTGGCTGACGCCGCGCAGTGCGCAAACCGTCCAGGAGCACCCAAAGAACGATTCCCAGGGGAAACTGACCCACAGGGCACAGAGTCCTACCCAGGCTCAAGCTTTTACTTGGAGGCTACCGAATGAAGTAAGAAGTAAGAAGTAAGAAGAATTTATTTCCATAAACCCGATCTGGGTATAGAAATTACATATCTAATAGTATTTGTACAAATAAAATTACATTTCCAATTACAAATAAAATTATAAAAAAGTCTATAAAAAAATAACTATTGAAAAAAACATAGAAATTCAGAAATTCAATAACAAAGATATAAAAACTAGAAAAATAAAAATAAAACAGAAATAATGAGAAATCAGCGAGAATCATAGAAAATCATATAGAATCAGCAATTGAATAACAAAAATATATAAAAACTAGAAAAGTAGAAAGCATCCAAAGAGTTCTACAGAAACTACATTTAATAAGGATCAAACATTAAAAAAAAAAACGAATAAAATTATCAAAATATAAAAATCAGAAATTTAAATTGCAAATATAAAATCAATCAAAAAATAATAACAATAAAAAAATATATCTAAAAATATTCAAATTTAAATAATCAAATTAAGTAAAAATAATCAAAATCAACGTAATGAAATAGGAGTCAGAAAATTAATTTAACAATTAAGAAAAAGAATGGGTGCTGACCCGTGAGTTAGGCCGACCCTAGAACGGATGAATCATAATGGTCCAACTGCACTAGGCCTGTTAGCTCCCTAAACAGACAGACAGATGGTCAGTAAAAATCATTTTTTTGTTTTTTCTGGTTCTAAACGTTCTAAAACTATTTATGATTTGTTTTAAGTCCTTTCGTGTGGGTCGGGCTGGTGCCAGCGTAATGAAGTCATAGAGAATAAACTGGTCGTTAAAGAAATAAAGAGAAAACTATAAAAAAATATGTTTTTATAACTTACCGACATGCTTTGCCAATTTTGATGGAGACATTTTGTTGGCAATGAGCTCTTCCCTCGTGGGAATGTTGATCCCCATGTAACAAGGATATAAGAGAGGTGGACTGGCTATACGAACATGCACCTGTAAAGAAAGATAATAACATATCAGATAAAAGAACAATAAATAACACATAATACGAGGTGTGGCAATTAAATTCCGAGAATTTAGTTGCTGCGTACCAACTGGCAACACTAGCACGCATGCACCTGGTTAGATGGGTCCTTCCACTCAGTCGCAGTGAAGATTTCATGGTAATCGCACGTAAGGTTTGTTTTTTAAAGGGTGTTCTTCGAAGACAAGTTTTTTAACTCGGTCGCAGAAATGACTGACTCAGTTTTCAGTGCTGTGATCCAATTTTTTGTCATAACTGGTGAAAACCTGCAGCAATCCTACGAAAATTACGGCATGTAATTGTGTGTCTGTAACAATCTCGTGTCTGTCACAATCTCGTGTGTTTAAATGGGCAAAATGGTTCAAAAATGGTTGTGAATCGTTGGTTGACGATCCGCGGTCAGGAGCGCCAATTCTCACACACACAGACGCAAAAGTCAACCGTCTTCGAGAGCTAGTCCTGTCTGACCGTCGTCTAACCCTTTGTGGGTTATTATACGAGCTAAGTATAAATAAAGAAACAATTGGAACATTCGAATATGTGAAAGCTCTGTGCGAAGATGGTGCCCAAAATTCTCACAATCCAACAACAATATTTGGCGAAAAAAAGTATCCCAACGTTACCGCATCCACCCTACAGCCCCGACTTGGGCCCCTGTGACTTCTTCTCGTTCCCTAAAATGAAGAGTCACCTCAAAGGAACCCACCATGGCACCGTAGAGGCCGTCCAGGAGGTTGCGACCGTCGTCTTGAAAGGCCTTAATTTAGAGGACTATCAAGGTTGCTTCTAATCGTATGAGAAACGTTGTTCTGGGTTAGGAGGGGACTACTGTAAAGGCCGTTAATAAAGTTTGGTGGCTAACTTGATTTGCCTGTATTTTATTTACAAATTCTCGGAACTTAATTGCCACACCTCGTATAATAATCTGTGTATTTTAAGAGGCATCGTAGACAAGGTTTTTGATTTATATATAAAATTTTGAAATAAAATTGATTTTGACAAAAATATTTCATTGGGAACATAGATATTTAGTAGCAGAAATGAACAAAAGTTAAATTGGTATTCTGGACCAAAAATAATCAGAGAATTTGTGGAAGTACATTTGTAAAGAAGAGCAGTCGATTTGCGCCCTAATGTTCTAATTATATTATTAAATTTTAATAAACAGGCAGTTATTTTTAACCCAAGCCAATGTCTTTTTTGTCTCTGCGTGAAGGTAAAGATAGTACTAAGACAGGGTCAGTCATAGTATCCCTTCAGTGTTTTGAAGGTAACTTCACCTTTTTCATAACGATCTTTCAATGTTGGGTATTTTAACGGAGACAGCCTCTCTTCAAAGCTTTATTTATTTATATAATATATTTATATTTATAAAATTTAGCTCCCTAAATCCAATTGGAATCTTCATCACTGTACATTGGACTTTTTCTAGTTCGATCATCCTTAGTGAAGTATGGGTCCCAGATATGACACCCGAATTCCAGAAGTGGTCTTACATATCTCTATATATAAACATTCAACCTGCGTATGTTTGTGCTGGCAAAACTCGAAAAGTAGTCAATGTTGCATTTGAATACGCGCAATAAGTCTTCCCGCACCGATGAAATCTTCGGTACGCTTCGACATTGGTGCATTTCCCATTTGTTGCATATCAGACTGAGCCACAGCGAAGCCTGGCCGGCTTTAGCTAGTATCTTATACAAAGTGCAAAAAAGATTTGACGCTAAAAACTGAAAGGCTTTGCGATTGAGATAAACCGTTGAACTCGCCTTTTCTTGCCGTTCGCTCCACTTTAATTTGCATCATGATATTTCCCGAATCCTTCTCAGCTGTGACCGGTAGTTCTGATTGACTTCCAAGTCTCGCATTACGGATCCATCTGCGACAGCGAAAAATCGACAGTCCGAAAGTGTGATCGATTCCATATCACCAATGTAAAAGTTGAACAAGGTCGGACCCAGATCCGAACCTTGGGGGACACCGCTGAGTACCTCGTATTCATTTGAGTGTGTACCAATTCGGACCTGGAATTTCTTGCTGCATAGGAAGGATTGTATCTACCGTAACAGCTTACCTCGTATTACTATGTGCTCTAACCTTTTGATCAGTCTCTTGTGGGGACTCGATTGAAAGCAATATGCACCACATCAGAGGTGGTTGTCAAAATCCATCCAGACGTCAGCAGAAGTTACCAGGTTTGTATCAACCAACCTTCCCAGCATACATCCATGCAGCGTTGGAAGTAATATATGGGTTTTTTCTCTTTGTTTTCTTTCTTATAACTTTCTTTTAGTTTAAAGTCTATTTGTCTTACTCTATCTAACGGATTTTTTTATTAAATTTTAATGCCGATTTTATAACGGAATTGCGATTAATTTCTTTGAGGACTACATTTTGAGGCACTTTAGTTTTATTTTAATACAAGCTGACCCGGCGAACTTCGTACCGCCTAACGGTCAATGAATATCGTGTTACAGATTAGCTGAACTTAATTTATGATTTTATGAAAGTAATACAATGAATACAAAATAAATATTAAGTTCACTACTTTATTAAGATAATAACACAAAAAGAAATATAAAAGTACAAAAATTGGGTATATCAATAGCGTGTCAGCATGACATCATTGAATTAAACTATGTAATAATTGTGGTCCGAATATTTGGGATATATCTTGTCGATTCGAAACCTTTATTGAAATACTTTCTTTAATTTGAGGGGAGAGTTTACCATATCGACGGGATGAACATTAAATGTTTGACAGTTACGAAACCTATGAACATTGTGTATGGGAAAATGTATTTTCTTTTATTTTATTTTTTCGTTAATTTTCCAATGTTTATTTATAATAGTTATTATGCTATTCGGGACGGAGACAAATACAACAAATCAAAAACCATGAAAATCGGTCCAGCCGTTCTCGAGTTACAAGTGTTCGAACAAACCCGACTTTGTTTTATATATTAGATATAAGATATATAAAACAAATATGTATGGGAAAAAAAAACGAAAAAAAAATATATTATGGGAAAATGTTTTTTCTTTTATTTCATTTTTCCGGAAAATGTTTCTTCTTTTATTTTATTTTTTCGGAAAATTTTCTTTTATTTTATTTTTTTGGAAACAATATGTATGGGAAAATGTTTTCTTTTATTTTATTTTTTCGGAAAATTTTCCAATGTTTTTAATAGTTATTCTGCTATTCGGGACGAAGACAAATACAACAAATCAAAACCATGAAAATCAGTCCAGCCGTTCTCGAGTTATAAGTGTTCGAACAAACCCGACTTTGTTTTATATAGTAGAGCGTCGATTATCCGAACGTCGGTCAACCGAACGGACCGCTTAACCGAACTGCTGCGGCCGCAGACTCTCCGTTAAAAACAGAACTCGATTGCCATGAATGTGATGAAGAAGACGTTCAAGAGTGGATGAGGGTTGATGATGCAGATCCAGGGTACCAAATCATGCAGGACATCGATATTGTAGACCTCGTGACTGATAATGCTGACGCCGCCAGCATTGACTAGTGAATCAGAAAATAAAGAGGAAAAAATAACTACATCTTCTGAAGCATTTACATGTATAGATACAGTCTTGCGATGGTTTGAAGCTCAAAATGAAAGCGACCAGTATCAGATATCTGTACTGAAAAAAGTGCGGGAATTAGCTGCTCATAAGCGGGTAGGCTTGCTTCGACAGAGCAAAATTAAGGACTTTTTAAAGAGTTAATTCGTTCCTCTTCATGTACGTATGTATTACATACACACATATCTATTTTGTTCAATGGATTACTACTCACTATTGTGATAAATAAAAAAAGTTAAAACAGATTACATAGATAATACATATTATTATGTCCATATATGGTTTTATTAATACAGTTTTTTATACAGTTCGATTATCCAAATAAATCGGTTTTCCGAACACCCTTGTCCCCCAATTAGTTCGGATAATCGACGCTCTACTATAGATATCAATTTAAATAATTTATTGTATTATTAGAGCCCTGTCCACCTTAGAATGGGTTAGCGCCAGTTGGGTTACAGAATCGAATAAGCATGAGGTTACGGTTTTGCCATTCGGTACCTGTTAATTTGAAGCCAAAATCAATGTTTCATAGAAATGAATTCTTAAATAGTAAATAA
This sequence comes from Micropterix aruncella, assembly GCA_944548615.1. Lineage (NCBI taxonomy): Eukaryota > Metazoa > Arthropoda > Insecta > Lepidoptera > Micropterigidae > Micropterix > Micropterix aruncella. The sequence continues at coordinate 10,586,609 of OX155973.1, forward strand.
AATACAAACGAAGATGCCACAGAATTCACCGCGACCGAAGTCGGGCCCATAATACTATTATTACACTTCTGGAGGGTGGATTCCAGACTAACGACCAACTGTGGTAGGTTTAGGACAGCTGTCTTGTCATATGTGAGCATTCACTTTACCACCCATACACTCCCTCTTCGAAGCCAAAGAATTTAAGATACGGAAACTGCAGTTTTAGATATTTTTTCTAGGAAGTTGATTATTTTCCTGGAGAGACCAAGATCCTTAAAGAGGTGAAACAGAGATTTGGCTGGCAGGCCTCGAGTGCCAAATTCCACCGCGTGTAGGTGAACAGTGTCGTTCCGGGTCACGGCATTTGCGAGATCATGGTATTTATTTAAAATAAATGAAGGGCCCAGGGGAAGGAAGAGTTATCACTGTTTTTTTGAGAAATGAGTTAATAATGCAATCTTGTAGAGAATTGTACATACTATCCAATGGTGAAATCGACAGGGACATAAACCTGCTCAGTCCGCCGCTATCATCGAGGGAAATAAACTTATACAGAGGAATAACTGGATTAGTCCAGGGCAAACTTTTTAATAAATCATAATAATCAACATACATTATATAACTGAAACATAATCTCTATTATACATAGTATAATCACAGCCAATTTCAAGACGTTTAAACCGATTTACTGACAAATTTACTTTTCATGACTGAGCTTGTAATTCCCCTGGGACCTTGAAATAATAAACAAATAAATAAAACGGCCTAATACTCAAACTATTATTCGTTTTGCACTTACAGAGGATTAAAGAGACGCTTAATATATTGGAGTAATGGCAGCCTGTTTTAATTCCTGTAGAAGTTTATTTTAATATGGCAGTCACCAAGGTGCTAAGTTCGCTGGCACATTTTTGTAATTACATTATGATTTAATACGTACCTCAGAGGCGCCGGCGTCTCTCAGCAGCTTGATGATGGGTCCAATAGTGTTTCCCCTGACTATGGAGTCATCGACGAGGATCAACTTCTTGCCCTTGACATTCTCTGAGAGGGCCCCGAATTTCTTGGCGACTCCGAGCTGTCGTAGTCTGGTAGAAGGCTGGATGAAGGTTCTGCCGACATATCGGTTCTTGCACAGGACTTCAGCGAATGGTACACCAGACTAAAAGAGAAAAAGATTATGGATAAACCTAGATTACCACAAAATAAATTGAGAAATTTATTTTCTTCCATAGCCTGCATGAGGAATCAAAATTTGAGAAATTAAAGCGCTCGGAATATTTATTATACATATTGTTATGTTGGCAATTAAGGCTCCCTTCTGAGTTGACGCGACTAAAAATTTAGATATTTTTGCAATGCCACGCGCCCGCGCGCTTTCGATATATACATTAAGATGAATAGGTATACCGCGGCGACAAGGGAATACGTCCCATCGTTGGCAGTGGCCAATTACGAATGACGATTTCGGCTTCGCGTGTCGCCTAATATAGTCGATTTGGCTTTTCAATTATAATATAATAAATTATCAAATGAATAGTTTTTTATAAAGTAAAAATTAGATTACAATAATAAAATAACTTAAGATCACTGTGTTATTTTTTATATCACTCAAAAGTATCTTTAATAAATAGAAAAAAATAATGTTTGGCCATAACATTTCTGGAAATTACGTAATTTCAAACATTTTTTTCTTATATTTTTTGTATGGAAGTTCCAAAAACTGTCTCGGTACTATGCAAATAGACCATACGCTGGTGTAAATAGTATTTTTTAATATTGAGAATCATCTATAGGTTTTTCAAAAACTGAAGACAAATCTCGCTCGTTTGTATTTTTTTGGAAAACAGTAATAGATAAAGATAATTTACAATTAATATGGAAATAATTTACCAATTTCGTTTTGGCGAAATGATAGATTAAGGACCGGGTTTTTAAAATCCGGCATAATTGTATTAAAATTCTTTTTCGTGTTCTCACAACCAGGCCACAAAATTATGCTTCATATAGCTTTTGGCCGCCACGGCCTCTTAAGAGGTTAATTATTTAAGCTCTCAGCCGCGGTGTATTTGCGAAAAAAGTGCGCGAGCGCTACTAACTCCATTACGGAGTTTCGATATCTATTGTACTGAAATGACAATACAAATTAAAATTTATTCCATGGTGTTACGACCGGACCAACCCTCAACCAATAAGATGATGTCACCGTCAGCGAATTTGCAGATCGCCACTCTTCTTCCAACCGACCGACGACTCGCCGTTTCTATTATAAGTAGTCGATTAACTCTTCAAGCCCCGCGACTTCGATATCGAAGTCAACTGAACGCGTCCAGGAAAAGTGATTTGATTGGGTTTTTCGTATCATTCTGTATGCAGTTGTATTTTATTTAAATGCACGATGATACAAATATCATCGTGCATTTAAATAAAATACAACTAAATACGGAATGACAGCAAAAACCCAATCAAATCACTTTTCCTGGACGCATTCAGTTGACTTCGATATAGAAGTCGCGGGGCTTGAAGGGTTAACATTCATAATTTTATACGATTGATGCTTTAGCGATAAATATAAGTTACACAATATGTAATAACCCCTTTCGGACAATCGCTTTAACGACAACACCGATTAAAGATTATATTAGATTGCTCAACTACATAGTATGATTTGGCAACCCTTCTGAAACGGTAAAATGCAGGTGGTGTTGATAGCATTGGAGGCCAAACTAATAGCAATTTATTTGTAACATTGATAACGAATGGTTTTTTATAAAGTACTGACTGATTATAAAATCACAATAATTTAACCAATGATAAAAAAACATTAAAATTCGAAATTTAAATTCTAAATGTCAACATATATTTTGAAATTTTCTCAACAATAAATAATAATTAAATAATAAATTTAGTGAATATAGTGTAAATCGGTGGTTAAGTAACCCGACCAGGTTGCCACAAGCCTAGGAAATGGAAATATTTTCCTGAAAGTTTGAAGCTCGCCAAGACGTGTGGCCGACGTGGCGGGTATCGGGCTAAATACCTCCAATCATGATGAACAGTACAACCTTATGACATCAAGGAGACAGCTGGACCTATCTGGATGAGGGAAACGGACAACCGATCCGGATGGAGAGTGATTGGAGAGGCGTATGCCCAAAGGTGGGCGAATGCGCGCAGATGAAGAAGAAGAAGAACAACAAAACATTCAATTATTAGTTCTATCTATCGCATTTTCCTATAGGCTGATCAGATCACAGAAATAATATGGGGAGATAAAATGAGATCTGAACATTAAAGTATGTAATTATTACGTTTCGAAACCTGTATACCAAATTAAAAATTGACATCTTTATGTAAATAATATTCTAATAATAAGAGCTATAGTTTTAAAACTCCGTATAACCCTATAGGTGAGTTTAGAGTGCCGTCTATAGTTCGCCCCCATAGTGCCATACCACAAATGCCGCCATATTAACAGCCTGTTTAAAACGCTATCTATTGGACTACTGGACATAGGAGAAGATTAATCATTGTTTGGAACTATGAGTACTATTTACACATTGTGTTTCGTATTAAAATCCTAGCTGCCAAAATGAAGTACGGCATTGAGCAATCTCATACCCTACAAAACCTTTCTCAATAATCGAGAAAGCTACAGATTGGACTCTGGAGGTTGATTCGGTCTCTAAGCAGTATAAATTCCCTGAAAGTCTCGGATGCACAGCCCTCCGTCCAGATATAACTCTTTACTCTCTATCTCGGAAGGTGGCTCTTATTGTAGAATTAACTGTTCCATGGGAATCAAATATCCCAAAAGACCACGAGTACAAATTAAATACCCCATGATCTTGCAAATGCCGTAACCCGGAACGGCTTCACTGTTCACCTTCACGCGGTGGAAGTTGGCGCTCGTGGCCTGCCAGCTAAATCTCTATTTCACCTCTTTAAAGATCTTGGCCTTTCCAGAAAAATAATCAACTCTTTCTTAGAAAAATTATCTAAAACTGCGATTTGCGCATCTCAAATTCTATGGCTTCGAAGGGGGAGTGAATGGGTGGCAAGGTGAACGCTCACATGTGGCAAGACAGCTGTCCTAAACCTACCACAGCCGGTTCGTAAGTCCGGAATCCACTGCTCACCCCCCAGAAGTGTAAAAAATAGTATTATGATGGGCCCGACTCCGGTCGGTGAATTCCATGGCAGCTCCGTTTGTATTTATTTATTTATATAAACAATGATAATATGTTGACAATTAAGAATCCGCAATACAAAACATATATTTCCCGAATTGAGGCAATTCAAAAACGAATGACGAAGCATTTAAATTTGGTATATTTTGTAAAGCCATTATCGTACATAGAGTCGCTTCGGTTTGCAAATTGAATCGATGCAAAGTGATTTGGTTGTTCCATGCAAATTGAATCGATTTCTATAGCAAAATAGATGATTACAACTTGTTGGGAATCACTGTTTATTTTATTGCATTTAAAACGCAACTTTTGGTCAATGATGTCGTTAGAAAAGCGCCGAAGCATGATCGACGCAGTATATCTGCATAAGCTAATTAACAATCGTGTTGATGCTAGTCAAATCTTGGAGCAGATATTTTTTTCGTGCCCCCTCGACCAGCTCGCTCGCACGTTCCTTTCAACAGCCATTTGTCAATTCTAACTATGCACAAAATGCTTTTCTTTATAGAGCTTGTCATTATTACAACTCGGTGTTTATGGATGTTGAAATATTTGCTGCAACCCCAGACACATTAAAAATCTAATTATCAATATATTACAATTTAATTAACCCGTTGAGTATGATACGACCAAATCTGGTTGTGAAACAATTATCCGTTGAGTATGATACGACCAGATCTGGTTCCGCGTTTTTTTACTTCTTTGACGTTCTCATATTTATTCATAATTATCTAATTGTTTTACAAAATGATATTTCAATATTCTATATTCGAAATTTCAATGCAATCATTGTGCAGTTGTTCTTTTTATGATTGGTGTAGTAGTTTCGTAGTTATAGTACTTTAAGGTCGATGTCGCCGAAATTCCTGCAAAAGAGACAGATGCATCCATGAAAATACCCATTTACTCCAAGGGTTAAGTAATCTGTTTATTATGACAATAGTTATTCTCCTCTTATCTTTGTATTTACATAACTTATTCGTTTTTTCTATTTTTCGTTCTCATAAAATGTGTCATTACATAATTATATATTTAATTTTTTTATTACTATCTATTTAATAATTAATTAATTTATTACCATATTAATATACATGTTTATGAATCTATTTACTGTTTTTTCTGCTCTATTTACTTTATATTTACTCTTTTAATACTTTGGACTGTTTAGTAACTTAGCAATTAATTTTCAGAATATTTTCTGTTTATTTAATAAACCCTAATAATTTCACTTTAAAAAATGCATGTATATTTTAAACTTTTCTTTTATATAGAATAACGTACTATATGACCGTTTAATTGGTGGAAACATATAAATGGTTTATGTTTGTTATATTTTGATTTAGTAAATATGTTTTTTGTACTGTCTGTTTCCTGAATAAAATAAAATAAAAAATAAAGACTCACATTATTTAAGAGATTTTCAGTATGTGAAGAAACCTAGGAAAATAAAAATCAAGTTTATTTACCTGTCTTGCATATCCATGAGCAGCCGCTGTTCCCGATTCAGGAACTGAGGAAACAATATCGGCATCTACTGGAGCCTCCCTCGCCAATTCTCTTCCGCACTGAAGACGGACCGAGTACACCATTTGACCTACGGAGCATGTTAATGAATGAATGAATTTATTATTATTATTTCATTATGGGGAGCAGAAGATATCTGATATACGAAGTGCAATGTTTTCGAACACTACTTTTCACTTTTAAAATTATTGACACTGTACGCACACACTGTATGCACACACAGAAAGGTTATTCTATTGGTCGACCAGATGCTACTGGTCGACCAGATTCTATCGCAAATGTGCTTCCTAAGGTCAGGGCCAGATTTAGAGGTCTGGAGGCCTTGGGGCAACAAAAGAAGTGGAGGCCTCCTTGTTGCCCTAAGTGGAGGCCCCATTATTGAAGAAGAAAGATAACAGTTGAAACAAATCTTAACATTCCATTGTTTCTGATTAGAGTGAACAAATATAGATGATGTAACAAAAACTGCATATTTTGTTGTTTTGTTTTCGCGCCTGTGTGCAGGTTATGTTCGCCGAACCTGTTTTTCATGGTTTCCCGGTGTTTTTTTTATATTTCCGGGTGGTTTTTCGCTGTTTTCGTACATTGCTTCCATATTTTGACAGCTAAAAAAAGTAGTCGTGAAATTCGGTTAAAGTTTGAGTTTGACAGCTGGTGACGCGCCGAACTCTCACGTGATTGGTCGAGGCCGCGGCTTTGTTTTTTTCTTTATTTAACGGCGTTGATGCCCGTCTGAACGCGACTATGCGGCCATCGCGCAAACTCGTCCTTTTACGATTCACGATGTCGCGAAGACGGTCGTCCGAAATTCGTCGCAAGGCTTGGAAACCTCCGTAATCTGCATTATGCGGGAGGCGGTTAAATTTTTTATGTGAAGTGTTCGTGATTAATCTGGTGAGCATTTACTTTCATTTTGGGTTGGTTTTCATGTAGGATCGGCGCGATTTTAACGGATTCTTTTTTCCCTTGCTTGCAGTTTGGGGCACCTCTGTTTTTTTTTGTACCTGCTGCTAAAGTGACGTTGATCGTCACGGAATGTGAGGATTCTTCACACTCGAAGACTCTCTAAGGATTTGCCTTCATGTACGGAAAATACTGCGACAATTATTTGGCTGGAGCACTTTTTCTTTTAATCGCACATGTGACACGCCGAATAGGCTGGAGCTGAACGAGGGGTGCCTTCGTGGCGTAATAAACACAAATATTTCACTTACCCTTGTGTTTTTATTCTTTAGACTTTTGTGCGTCTGAGGGAAAAGGATTTTCTGTTGGCCAAATCCAATGCCCATGAAAATTTAGCCCACACTCTGTTTTTTTTTTAGAGTAACTTTTTTTTTTAATTTGTTTTTCTTTTTTTTCCTCCTTCTTTCAATTTTTTTGGGTATTATTATTTTTTTTTTTTTAGTTTCCGTCTTTTCCTATAAAAGACAGGTGGCGTATATATAATAAATTCTTTTTTTGGTTTTGGTGATTCTGCCGTGTTTCTTCAAAACACGACGGGTTAAATTGAATCTTTTTTTTTTATATTTAAGAACAATACAATCATGTTTGCACAAAGTACTATAGGTAAAGGTAAAACAGCGAAAAAAAATATCAAAGGAAAAGTTGTTTACCAGTGTTTACTAGTTTACTCGTCGAAATTTAAAACTCGGGGGTCTTTTTTTGTGGAGGCCCTGGGCTGTAGCCTCGGATGCCCACCCCTAAATCCGGCCCTGCCTAAGGTTGATGGAAAAGTCGCTTGGCTAAATTTAAAAGAGTCCATAACGATCAGTGTTTTGGTTGAAGACGAAGATTTTGTTGTGGAAACTATGGGGTACTTTATATGTTTCTTGTTGCTCAGTAAGACGTTGCTTTGTTGCTGCTCAGTAAAATCAATCAGTAAATGAAAATAAGTTTACAGTGCGTGCATTAAAGTAATAAATAAAATACAAACGGAGCTGCCATGGAATTCACCAACAGGTGTCAGGCCCATCATAATACTATTTTTCTACTTCTTGGGGGTGAGCCGTGGATTCCGGACTAACGACCGGTTGTGGTAGGTTTAGGACAGCTGTCTTGCCACATGTGAATGTTCACCATGTGAACCTAACCACGTTCACTCCCTCTTCGAAACCAAAGAATTTGAGATGCCGAAACCGCGGTTTTAGATATTTATTTCTAGAAAGAAGTTAATTAATTTCCTGGAGAGACCAAGATCTTTAAAGAGGTGAAACAGAGATTTGGCTAGCAGGCCACCGGCGCCAATTTCCACCGCGTGAAGGTGAACAGTGAAACCGTTCCCGGTGACAGCATTTGCAAGATCATGGTATTTATTTAGTTTGTACTCGTGGTCTTTTGGGATATTTGATTCCCATGGACAGTTAATTCTACAATAAGGGCCATCTTCCGAGATAGAGAGTAAAGAGTTATATCTGGCGGGAGGGCTGTGCATCCAAAACTTTCAGGGAATTAATCATGCTTAGAGACCGAATAGACCTCCAGAATCAAATCTGAAGCTTTCCCAATTATTGAGAATTGTAGTTGAATGTTTTTTGCCTTTAGAGCCATCCTGCACAAACTGTATTGGGGGTTTGGAGGGTACTGTCAGTCCCTTGTTGGTACGAGCCACTGGGAGGTTAATTACCTCGCGAACAACAGCAAGTGCTTTAATAAAGCTGTAATCGTACTTCCGTACCATAAATTCAATTAGAGTATTTGGTTGCCGCAATTTAAAGCGATGCACAATTTCAAAGATCAGTCATTGTGTTTCTGGTGCATAATTGGAACTCTATATTTTGCTCCTGTACTGCTATCATGACGCGTGAGCAAATTTCCTCCAGCGAAGAGGCTTCCCCTAATCAACTAAAATTCAAACAACATGTTTTAATAACTTCAATACTTTGTTACGACATTAGATACTCCATAATAAACTCCGTAATAATAATTTTCCGACTTGAGTCAGGCACATCATAATAATAATAATAGTATTATGATGGGCCTGACTCCAGTCGGTGAATTCCATGTCAACTCCGTTTGTATTTTATTGTTATCGACCGTTCTCCATGACTGTCAAATGTTTGTTTGTTTGTTTATACTCTTTATTATAAAAATGTCACAATAGGCGAGTTTATTGTCATATGACAATTTCTTACAACCAACCCTACTATGACGTGTTATATGTATGTATGCGAGTAACATGTCTGTAAGTGTGTGTCTTGTTATTGCATTCCATCGACAGAATTGAAAATGCAATTCCGTTAATTAGATCCCAACGGAAAATGGTGACCCAGCCGGGAATCGAACCCGGGACCTTACAATGTAAGATCAGGCGACCTAACCACTATGCCACCGGGCCGTGAGAAGTGACTAAACGACAGCCAAACAAAATCGGCCTGGAAGATAAACCGCACCCCGTACAGGTTGTTCCTACATACCTTCGAATATGCTGTCGCTTCTCGCAAAGTAGACGTACTCGAATATGCAGAAGGCCTGTTGCTTATGTCCCGGTCGCTCGACAATAGCCACTGTCCTGACTCCAGTGCGGGTCATCTCAAGGATCTCGCCGGGGAGGACTTCGCGGACGTATCGCGCTCCTGAAACATAATAATAATTATTTTAATAATAATAATAATTATTATTGCCATTATTGTACATTTATATATTTTATTGAGTAATGTACAAAGAAAAGATTTGGATATGCAGATTGTTGAACATACATAATAATTACAAACATTAATGTTAGATAAATGTCAAAAAATACCTCTATCCATATATCTATGGGAGCATATCCAATGTGAGGTGAAAACGCACAACCAACTAGATCTAGACTGGTCTGTGTCTGGTTGTGCTGCAGGTTATTCATTGTTTTATTGTTGCGCGAACTGACGCATTGATTTAATTTTAGACATTTTTTTAATCAAACAAAAAGGTCAACAAATCTAAAAAATGCCAGGAGAAAACCAAGTACATGGCAACTCTCGTTGAAAGAGTGAACCCAGGTCTGCTGAAAGAGGAACCCTTTGCTGTTGGTCCTTTGAAACTGTAATCTTTGTTTTTTTTTTATTCTGTATAATGACCGGATACAAATTTATACATACCTATAGATAAAAATCCGCAAGACTCGGATGAGACCACCCATCCTTCCGCGGGTGCTGAAGCTACCGTTTGTCCATTTCTTACATCCCCATTGGCCACTAAAAAAAATTTAAACAATCAATCAATTAACTCAATCAGAGTTCCACTCATTTTCTGAGTTTTATGAAAATTTTCAAAAACACATTGTCAAATGAAGGGTTACGGGAAAAATGATCAATGTCATATTTTTTTGTGTAAATGAGGTACTAATCTTGAGGCTTGTTCCCAAAAGAATCCAAGCATGAATAGATTTTCGAAAGAAATATTCTGCCCTTACATGAAGGGGGAAGAAAACGTGTGATGGGAAAGTATGATCAAGGTCCACCGTCACCGCATGGTCACAGTATACCAAACAGTAGGTTTACTCTCGAGCCATAGGGCATTGCGGAAAGTGGGTGCGAGGAATGTGGGCAGAGGGGCACGTCTCGATGAACGCCTTTGGTTAGCGTTACGCACAGGTAAAGGCCGGTGACTTTCTGGTGAATGATCCGTAAAGTAATTGAATTAAGAAAAACCCCGACTTTCAATAGACGACGGTTTTAAACTACATGGAACCCTCCTTTTAAAATGTTCTGAATTCCTAACGCCGAGTGCAAGGATGTAACACAAGATATAGTGAGTGTTGTGTGATACGCTGTTATAATGTGTATAGCAACAGCAGCAGTTTGCCATCTACCCTCAGAACAATGGATGACAATTGTCAGCCTTTCAGTCTACCCTGGACGACGGTGGCAACATCGACAAAATTTTGAGTGCTACAGACTAATGCAGTAAGTTCGTTTTATCTTATTTATAATGTCAGACAACCGCGATAGTTTTCGATTTCAAAAAATATTTATGTTTAGTGATAATTATTACATATTACTTCCTAGTATTTGTTATGTGTAATCTATTTATATTATACCGTATAGGCATGTTTAGAGCGCCATCTACAGTGCTCTGCCATACCGTTATAGTCCTAGTCGCCATATTAACACTTTAACAGCGGCTGATTTTTATAGCGCGTGTTTTGTGGCATTATTGTAACGGCTATTAAAAAATAACCTACTTAGATATAAAAATAATTTGTTTTGTATCTTAGACTAACTTTTATATCTTCTGGATAAAAAATAAAAATGAAAGAAATATTGTGATGTTATAAAATTATTTATTTAAAAAAGGGCATTATTATTTGAAAAAAAATATTTATTTGAAGAAAAAAAAATTGTAGGTACATGAAGTAATCATACGTAATCATTGACCATAATTTTCTTTTGTGTTGAAATTTTTGAAACATTGATAGTAGCATAGTGGTAGGTTGCAATCTGGGCAATAGTAGACTGTCTCCTTGCGTTCTCGTTTACCAGTTTGCTGGCTTTGCAGACTCTCGACACTTTCGTTTTTTCTTGTTTACGCTATGAATTCACGCAATTTTTTATTAACGCTATGAATTCATTCACACTAATGAATTGCATATGTATGTATTATGTATTATTTTACGCACAACGGCCCAATCAAGAGGCCAAGTGCGAGAAAAAAGCCCAGACGATGTATGTATTATTTTATTTGTTGTGTGGGGCTTTTCTAAGGTCTTTATGAGCCTTGTAACACTGCGGCCATTGCTGATCTATTGTGTTCGCCACCTACTATCGTTCTGCGCTAAGTTCATTTAAGAACCGCAACAGTCTTTTGGCGCCAGATTGTTTTACCTCCTCTGGGAGCTAATGGGCCCATGATGGGTTGGCCACGAAGACCCATGTGTTCAGGGTCGGTCATACCCAAGGGTCAACACCCATCCGACGGCCTCCACGCACGGGGTGCGAACCTGGGTAGGACTCTGGCCTTGGTCAGTTTCCCCTGGGAATCAAACCTCTGGTGCTCCTGGACGGTCTGCGCACCGTGCGGCGCAAGCCAATAGATTGTGCACTCTGACTAACAGTCGGGGGAGTCTGGAAGCTGTATTGTTTCCTATAGAGCGGGGGTGGTTGCGTACCTTACGGCGACTGCTCTTGAAATGACCATCGGCCATCCGATCCTGGGTGAACAGCCGGGCAAAGGACGCCATGGTCCGCGATAGATTCGGTATTCACCGTTTCACCGCTTCGTAAGGGAGAGGACCGCGCAAGCGACCTCGAATTCGGAACCAATCGAGAGACCGGATAAATCTGGTCACAATTGGAAGTAAGGGAGTGTTGGGCCCGCCAGGTAATCATTACTGGCTATCTCGCGGTAAGGCGTTGGTTTCTTACGGGTTGTGGCGTAGCTAGACGGCGGATCGTTTTTGTCCAAAGTCATTATCCTTCTACACATTGCCTTTTGTAGTAAAATAGTGGTTTCCAAATCGTAGTACATAGTTTAGCAACCTAATAAGCTATATAATCAATGGTAACACTTACTTGCATTAAGAGGAATAATTTTTCCTAGGCACAAAGGCCTGTTGCCGTAGGGATCACGGACGGCGTATATCACATCCTTCATCATTATGACTAGAGAGTAACTTAGTGGTGCCAAACTGGAAGAGAAAAAAATGCACAATTGATCAAAGATTTAAAGATCTTAAAAAAGAAGATGTATCGGTTATTTGAAAAAAGAATGAAGAACGCGAGAAAGAGATAAAAATTATGAATAGCAAAATCAGTGGAGATGTCTTCATCTGTGCAATCCCATAGATATTTCTTTACAGACTTCTGCCTCCCGGATTCTGAAACGACAATACGAAACACGATTGTCGTCACTCAACGATGTTTGCGATTCTGGAAGCGATTTGACAGTCCGTCAACTGTCAGACGTTAGGTTAGGATAGACGACAGCATATGAGGCGTCGTCTGCATGTCATTGCTCTAGGAGAAAGCAGTAAAAATCCCCATTCGGCAATAATTACCGAACATTCGCACCTAAGACGATTGCAAATTGAATATAGTGCCGAGAAATAAGAATATCGATTCAATAAATAAAGGACGCGTTCCGAATTGTCCTTACTTCAAAGCACTAAACACGCTCAGAGCCAGGTCCGAATTGAGCATAGGTAAGCCGTTCACTGCTAAACAGCCGACCCCAGCCAATCAAAACACGATATCGGGGTGGGAACCACGTGGGACGTATCGAGTTCCAAGATTAGCTGACGATTCAAGATTAGCTGAGAATCAGTCAAGTCATCGGATCGAGGACGATACCGAATTCAATTTCGTGTTGCGTTGATGTATTGTATCGCCAGACTTCAATATCTCATCCTTCGGATCCCACAGCACCGAGAGCTAGACATTTCTCTTCGGCCCACTCTATAGCGATGGATTCGCGTTTACTGAACGCCGAACGTGATGCGTGAGACGTATCCACCAATGTCTCACTTTCGACGCGTCTACTAACACACTGCGCATCACTTTGTGTTTGCGCATTTACCGCCACCGCTTGGAGCGCTCGCCGCGGAGCAAGCAACGTTGTACGCTCCAGGAGCGCCAACGTATCCGATACTGGAGCAGAGTTGGTGCACGAACCTAATGGATACCCACCTTTACAGACTGTGGATGAAGAAGAAGAATCCTTTTTATGATATTTACCAATTCCTTCAACTAAGGCGAAGAAAACCAAAATTTTGTGAAACCAGACTCTCCATTGTTCATTCTGCGGCTTTTTCACTGTATAATAACATTGATTATATATTATTATATGATATTAGATGGCTTAACTCCATAATACGATATGTTAAAGCTTCTGCGCTGGCGAAATGCAGGTGGTGCTGATAGCATTGACGGCGAAACTAACAACAATTTATTTGGCCCTCTATAACAACATTGATAATAAATGGTTTTGTTTTATAAAGGACTGATTGATTATAAAAACCCGATAATTAAACCAATGATAACATTCAATTATTAGTGCCATCTATTGCATTCTTTATATAGGTATGCTGATTACATCACAGAATTAACACGAAGAGGTAGAATACCAGGTAGTCTATCTGAGCATTAAAATGCGTAATTATCACGTATTGAAACCTGTATACCAAATTAAACATTTACATCTTCATGTAAATAATATTAAAATAATAAGAGCTATGATTTCAAAATTCGTTTGTTATATTTTTTTTAAATGCTGTATAGGCGTGTTTTGAGTAACGACCTATAGTGCATCATCATACTGTTATACCACGAAAGTCGCCATATTGAACATAATGAGGCAAGACTAATCAATGTTTGGATCGTTGCGTTTCTTAATAAAATCGTAGTACGACATTGAGCAACTAGAGCTGTCAACTACAACGGGTGAACCCGTTACCTCAGGAAGTTTTAACGATGTTAGATCGTTCTATCTCCTGTGGCAAACAACATTGACCAATAATAAGCTATAAAAGCAATTATAGTAAGTAGATGACTTGCTGTCCTCACCTCATTAGGTGATGAATCCTGGCAGGCCAGTCGGGACCGTCCACTTCACCGTCCGGTGGATTTAAGCAGAGGGCCTGTGTAATCAGCTCAGAGTCCGAGTGTGTCGATAGACCTACACCACGACCTAGCACCTATGTATAACGACAAAAAAAAATTAAAAACAATCAATATTGGAAACGCATAATGGGAATATACTGTGTTTGATATAGCGACATTATGATAATAGTAGAAAATAAATAAAGCTGGTCAAGTGCAATTTTTACTGGAGAAAAAAAGTTTAATTTCTTTTTTTATTTTATTTTTAATATTGTTTAGCATAAAAGTATTATTAGAGTTTGAGTTCTTTATTGTGGGAATTATTAAAAAACATACAATGTTTAATTAACAAACTGCCCAGAGAGCATACAACATTTTGTTTCAGAAGAAACTTCATAAAGAAGAAGCTATATAAGGCGCAATCAGTAAAACTAAAACTAAACTAAACTATGATTACCATTCGTCGCAGGCTTTCGCAGTTGACGAGTTCCCCGTTGTGCGCGACGGCTAGTGCGCCGTGAGCCGTGTGCACCACGAAAGGCTGGCAGTTGACTTCCTCCGAGGCGGCCGAAGTGGAATACCGCGTGTGGCCGATGCCCAGGTTGCCCTTTAGGTTACGGATGGACTCGTCATTGAATATATTGTTGATGAGGCCCATGCCTTTGTGGACGTGGAAGCCCCGACTGCATTTGCCCTGTGATGTCACGATTCCCGCCGATTCTTGACCTCTGAACAAATAAATTTTCATGAAACTCAGGCTCCCTAAGATAGAATTACATGCAAGTACATATTCAAGAAGGGTAACAGCCAGTGCCGAGCCGCCGCTGTGTGCAGTGCACACAGGCGCCGGATACTCAGGAACGCCGCAAGGCGCCATTGCCTGTCACTCAGAGCCGAGCCGTGATTCGTTCATTCCATGACTTGAACGCTTCCTTTGTGGGTCGGTTCCTCCAGAATCGGACAATCCGATTATTTTTTATTTATTCTTCGCCCTTTTGAATTTGTTTGAATTTTGTTAAATTTTTTAACTGTGTTCAGATTTTAGTTGTTTTTGTGGTGGATTTTTATAACTAGGTATATTCAGATTTTTAAACATCATTACTTTTTTTTGTGTTTATGTTTACTAATGTTATAAATATCAAAACCGAGGACACATGGCGATAACCGACAAGCGCGAAAACAAAAGAAAATCAGCTAACAACATTTAGTTACTTAGGTAAGTAAAAATAATTACATGTGTAAATGAAACTCTTTGGCTGTAGAAAAAAGTTTATTTTATTTAACTGTCATTCGTTTTGCCATTGTGGTGTCATTTTAAAAATTTTGTATCTGCATTACGATGGATTTCTTGTTTGCTTCAAGGGTTTGACAGTACCCTCCAAACCCCCAATACAGTTTGTGGGGGATGGCTCTAAAGGCAAAAAACATTTTACTACAAAACCTTTCCCAATAATCAAGAAAGCTTCAGATTGGATTCTGGAGGTCAATTCGGTTTCTAAGCAGTATAAATTCCCTGAAAGTCTCGGATGCACAACCCTGCGTCCAGATATAACTCTTTACTCTCTATCTTGGAAGATGGCCCTTATCATAGAATTCACTGTTCCATGGGAATCAAATATCCCAAAAGACCACGAGTACAAATTAAATAAATACCATGATCTCGCAAATGCCGTCACCCGGAACGGCTTCACTGTTCACCTTCACGCGGTGGAAGTTGGCGCTCGTGGCCTGCCGCTAAATCTCTGTTTCACCTTTTTAACCCGGTAACTCCCTAACATCCCTTGCGGGACCAACGGCCGACTCCCCCAATTTCCAGGTTATAATTTTTTATATGTCAAATTTCAATGCGATCATTTTACAGTAATTTTTTTTATGATCCGTAGAGTGGTTTACAAGTTATGGTCGTTTGTATCAAGGTCGTCGACTCGCGTCGATTTTATGCGCGAAAATGTCGCAAGCAAAAGTGATAGCTGAATTTTTACTTCGCGAGAGGAGGGGTTAAAGATCTTGGTCTCTCCCGGAAAATAATCAACTCCTTCTTAGAAAAATTATCTAAAGCCGCGATTTCCGCATCTCAAATTCTATGTCTTCGAAGGGGGAGTGAATGGGTGGTAAGGTGAACGCTCACATGTGGCAAGACAGCTGTCCTAAGCCTACCACAACCGGTCGTTAGTCCGGAATCCATTGCTCACCCCCCAGAAGTGTTACAACACTATATGATGGGCCCGACTTCGGTCGGTGAATTCCATGGCAGCTCCGTTTGTATTTTATTTACTGCATGATTTTGTACAATTTTAGGATAACAGATTTTAAGTTAATAGCTGAGCGGAGCCTCACTTGGCTTCAGCTTTTGGCGTTGTAGCACCAAGCAAGACGACAATATAGCTGATTTGCAGAATTCAAGCGCAGTTGCGTCAATCTCAGTGACGAATTTCGTAAATGCCCATTGTTATCAACAACAAAAACATCAACGCTGCGCTCCGTATGATTGAAACAGACAGAAAGGTGACCATGACATTCGGACATCCTTAAACATGGACATGATTCAGGTTCAATCAATCCTTCACAAATATTTGGCTGTTAGAAAGCGAGTTATTTATTGTTGTTATTGACCGTGTGGTACGAGGTCACTTTTAAAACTAGGCCGGAGATGACCATTTGGTATTTAGTCTGTGTTTTTATGCAATTGCATTGTTAGATTTTCTTCAAATACGGCATGAATCTTTCTTGAACTAAAAAACCACTTACTTATGTTTGAGATGTTTTACCTTTCAATTCTGTTTCAAGATTTATATGTGGAATAAAAAAATATTCTCTAATAAGCATGTGACATAATAAAATGAATAGGCAATATGGAGCAGGGTGGGGGTGAATAAATAAAATAGAGATAAATGGGATTTTAATGCAGGTTTTTATCTCCTCGCTCAAATCCCAGTTGGTATTCAAATTGTGGTAAATAATTTTATAACATTAATACTTTGTAAAAATGAGTAACCAACCTGTGTTGCAACGCGACTAATCCAAGGCATATCACTTGAGCAATATCTATTTGTGTTGGCCAATCTCCGGAACCGATGGCTCCAAAAACTCCACATTCGTGTGTTAAACCTGAGAATATATAATTAATTTATCAATACATTTGAAGTGAGTCTTAAGAAGCTATATGAAGCATAATTTTGTGGCCTGGTTGTGAGAACACGAAAAAGAATTTTAATACAATTATGCCGGATTTTAAAAACCTAGTCCTTAAGCTATAATTTCGCCAAAATGAAATTGGTAAATTATTTCCATATTAATTGTAAATTATCTGTATTCTGTTACTGTTTCCCAAAAAAATATAAACGAGCGAGATTTGTCTTCAGTTTTTGAAAAACCTAGAGATTCTCAATATTAAAAAATACTATTTACACCAGCGTATGGTCTATTTGCATAGTACCCAGACAGTTAATGGAACTTCCATACAAAAAATATAAGAAAAAAATGTTTGAAATTACGTAATTTCCAGAAATGTTATGGCCAAACATTATTTTTTTTTTCTATTTATTAAAGATACTTTTGAGTGATATAAAAAATAACACAGTGATATTAAGTTATTTTATTATTGTAATCTAATTTTTACTTTATAAAAAAACTATTCATTTGATAATTTATTATATATAATTGATAATATGATATATAAGCCAAATCGACTATATTAGACGACGCGCGAAGCCGAAATCGCCATTCGTAATTGGCCACTGCCAACGGTGGGACGTATTCCCTTGCCGCCTCGGTATATCTATACATTTTTATGTATATATCGAGTGGCCGCCGATTTTAAAAACCTAGGCACATAAGCAAGGTCAAACAAAACAGCTGATTGATATTCAACTGTTGTAAATCATTTGGAATAAAATATAACTTTTAAATAATTTTATTATATTATTTGATTCAACAATTTGTTGTCAAAAGTTCCTTATTTGCTCGTACTGATTTACCTATTTCAAAGGTGTCACTCTGTATAAAATGACACTGGGATATGTATTTAATAGTCGGAATCTGAAAATCATTATAGTCATTTTAGCTTACTTTTATGGGCGTTTCTCATAAGAAATTAAGGCTGAAATCGGACCCTATCGCGGTTGTTTGTAATTATAAATAAGATTCAGCGACGTTTCAGCGACGTTGCAGCCGCCGTTGTCTGGGGTAGACTGAGTCTAGCAGTCTACTGTTCGTTTTTTATCTTATTTATGATGTCAAACAGCTGCGATAGTCTCCGATTTCATATTACGAACCTCTATGGAGAGGACATTTCGTATAAAGTGTGTTAAAAAAAAAACGTCTTCCCTAGACAATGGCAGCTGCAACGTCGCCGAAACTTCGGATGCTACAAAATTCATACGGTAAATTCTTTTTTATCTTATTTATAAACATTAAGATTGTTCATAATAACTTTTCACAAACTTTTGGTGTATATTAAAGTTACAGGTACTTTCTGTCTAAACAAAAAAATCCTTTATCGAACTATATGTGTAATATTTTTAGTTAAAACGTTTTTAGTTATATTTAGGTTTATACCCCTCCTTAAGCTTTCGGAAGTCAGCCATTCCGCTGCCGTTGACGCAAAGATGCGGTATCTGGTGTGCGCTCTCTTCCTCTCTCTTTGTGTCACACACACACGCCCCGAAACGACTATGTGCGGATATGTCAACCAATCCTAGCGGTTAAGCGAATAAAAGTATTTAATAGTGTACCTGAGGAGACAGCTCCTCTTCCGAGACGTTTGTTTAGTTTGACTTGTCCTGTGCATTTGTCACTGCTGCTTGGTTCATTTGTGTTGTGTGTCGTCTCCTGCAGTCTGTCCATTTCCGCATTTGCTTGGACGTGACTCGGATCCGACGATCCCAAGGTGTCCATCTTCAATATCTAAATCGAAATGAAAAAAAATACAATTTTTAATACTTTATGATATTGTTGCCATTTTTATTCAATCATCTTATTTATTTATTTGCTTATTTAAGAATGAATTACAAATGAATGAATAAATTTTAATGAATTACAATTGATTTTGCTTACAAACAGGAATCGAATGGAAAAACATTGACCTTTTGCTTATTTCATTCTGTCACCCAACTGGGACTTGTCCGTTCTAGGGTGGACAGGACTCTAATAATACAATAAATTATTGAAATGATATAGTAAAATGCTCATAAAACTAAATTACCTTAAAATGTGGTCCTCAAAAAAAAACGCAATTCCATTATATATTCCGTTAAATGAAGTATGACAATTAGAATAGACTTAAAACTAAATTAAAGAGAAAAATAAAGTTATAAGATAGAAAAGAAAGAATAATTCATAAGAGGTCATTAATATTAAATATATGGTAAGTAGTATAAAATTAAATATAGTAATAGTAGAAGTAGAATAAGTAGTGAAAATAAGTAGACTTCATTGTCAAAACAATATTAACAACAAATTTAAAGAATTTTTGGTAATTAGTTCAACGGTAAAATATAATCAACTTTAACAAACAGAGTGTCCCAAGGGTTAGAGGAGGGAATTTTTATGAGCAGGAATTATTTGAAGTTACATACTTAAAACTTTTTATGATGTTTGGCCACTCTTACTAGGCATGCCTGATCTATAGGTGGCCTTATTGTAAGGTACATTTATTTCACGATTACTACCCTCTGAAGTTCATCTAACATCTACAGTGTGTTTTAAGCCTCATATCGACTTGCGAGCGTAGCGCGCTGTGAGCGACTCGATGGAAGTGAATCAGTGAGCAGCCATGGGCGCCGCCAGGATTACTTTTAGGGAGGTGCATCTACATCTATACACAATACTGTCAACTAATTAAATATGAAAGTAAAGAGAGACACTAAAATTAATGACAAGGTGATGAACATATTTGGACAGTAACCTAGACCAGTGTTCCGCAAACTTTTCGTGTACAAGGTACACCTACCAAATCAAGAAATTTTAAAGGTATTTTCGTGTACAAGGTACACCTACCAAATCAAGAAATTTTAAAGGTACACCAAAGAAAAAACTAATGTTAATTTATTATTAAAATTGATATAATACGAAAAGGTGTTAAATGAGAAATGTGAGCCTGTTTAACCCCTCAAGCGGCGGGTGTAAATCTTGGCAATCACCTGTCATTTCTGAGAGTTGAAAGTCAAAAATATAGTACTTTAGAAAAACGATCATAAAAAAGAAACTACTTAATGGATCATGAAAAGAAGAATTGTACAATGATCGCATTAAAATTTTAAATATAAATCATTAAACCTCATTTTGTACAACAATTAGATAATTATTAATAATTATTAGAAAGTTGGAGAACTGAAAACCTCACTTATTCAGCGATATCAACGTTTTATCTCAAAATACTAAACCCTATCTATCAATTGTAAACACATTTGTGTACGTTATTACATGCTTTACCAAATCTATTAATTCGTTTTATTTATTTTCTTACATAAATCCGAAGAGAAGCTACATAATATCCAAAGAGAAGCACAGATTCGAGCAATGGCAGAACTCGACTAAGTGCCCCCAGAATACAAATAATTATATTAGGGATTCTAGACTGCGAGAAGCACGACTGAATAAACATATAATACAGAATTTATCCGTCTTTCTCACACATATCTAACAGGGGGCGGTTGCACTGTGATTTTGGTGTAAATTCGTTCGTTGAGAGCGCAGTTTGTCGCGCCGCGCTCGTACCCGTTTCGGGACGAATACTGAGCATTGACTACATCTTGCGGTGTCAACTACAACGGGCGAGCCCGTCACCACAGGACGTTTTAACGATTAGTCGTTCTGTCGCCCTGCAGTGAACGTAGAAGACTTTGGACAGTACATTCTACGTCCAGCTACGTCACAACCCGTGAGAGTCCAACGCCTTACCGCGAGTGAGCCAGGAATAAACCCGGCGGGCTCGAGATACTCGCGCCCTCACTTCCAATTGTGACCAGATTTCTCCGGTCTCTCGATTGGTTCCGAGTTCGAGGTCGCTTGCGCGGTCCTCTCCCTTACGAAGCGGTGAAACGGAGTGCACCGAATCTGTCGCGGACCAAGGCCTTTGCCCGACTCTGAACCGGGATCGGATGGCCAATGGTCATTTCAAGAGCAGTCGCCGTAAGGTAGACTACTGCCCCCGCTCTATAGGAAACAATACAGTTCCCAGACTCCCCCGATTGTTAGTCGGAGAGCACAATCGATTGGCTTGCGCCGCTCGGTGCGCAGACCGTCCAGGAGCGCCAGAGGATTGTTCCCGGGGGAGACTGGTTGACCCAGTGTCCTACCCAGGCTCGCACCCCATGCGTGGAGGCCATCGGATGGGTGTTGACCCGTGAGTTTGACCGACCCTGAAACAGAATGGGTCTTCGTGGCCAACTCAGCAAGGGGAGCATTGACTACAATACATCCTACCCGATTTGTGACGTTACTGTCTTGAGGGGTTAACTGAGCACAGAAGATTAAAATTTGAAGCAATCGTTGATAAGGCTGCACTCATCTCTTCGTCGATCGTCCTCAGGCGTTCTCTTTTTTTTATTTAAACGTAGTGAGAGTTGAAAAACCCAATTTGCAAAAGTAGGTCATGGCAAACGGTAAGAGAAATGCAATAGCACGCTTTGGAAATAGTGGATACTCATTTTTTATATGCAGCCAAAAATGTGCTAGCGCTCTTTAGGAAAATTTTAGTTTTAATGTCCGATCAGTGTTTAGCTTCATAAATTCTTCCTGCTCATTTATTCGTAAGTACCAAGGGAAATGCTACCTGAGAATGGATTTCGTACCCAATCCATAGGTTGCAGATCACACATAGGAAAATAGGGTTCTTTTGTTTCTCCTAATAGCTTCAAGTGTTTCACTATCAAAGATGGCACTTTTTTTCTGAATCAGCAGCTATGACATTTGGGAATATTTAATTACTAGGTACCATTGGTAGCGTGGCTGATCCATAATACCAATTTAGCGCGAAAGCTCAATCTTGTCCGATGACGTTAAAATATTAGAATTCCTGCCTTGCATTTTTTTGATCTCATTTAAATGAGCGAATGTGTTCGCCAGATACACAAGTTTTGCTTCTTTTTCTTTTTTAAATAGATATATCAAAATCTAAATAAGCAGACAGCAAAGGTATAGCAGTCTCGTGCGCGCGGGTGAGGCTGTCCCGCTCTTCGCGCAACATAGCGCTTCGCTCGCATAACTTTCATCTATGTGTAGGTTGCATTATCTTCACAAAACTTGTCATTTTTCCACAGCCCATCAACTAATGACCATGGTACACCAGTGTGCCGCAGCACACACTTTGCGGAACACTGACCTAGACCACTGATTTTATTCAAACAGTGGGCTCGATTGCGTTTCTTCGTGAACTAAAATCGGAAATTTGTGTGAACGAGACAGGGCAATATGCTAGAGCGGAGTGTGAGATGACCGGTTGTCTCTTTTTCGCATTAAAACTGGCCGCCTAGGTCAAATCTTACACCGCATGAAAAATGCTTGAATTTATTCGGACGAGTATAAGTTCGGCAGGTAATATTTATTGACGATCGTTCGTTTCATATTCGACTAATTTTAGTTTTAGTTCATATAGAAACGCAATCGGGCACATCATCTTAATAAAATAAAAAAACGAATCTTTTATAAGTATTTTTTCCCGGCATACCGGGTGCAAGTGCACCTCCTTGCACCCTGCTGCCGGCGCTCATGTGAGCAGCTCACAGTGAGCGTGCGAGCCTCTGCAAACCGGCCCCGCTCCGCTCTTGTACTTGAATCAAAAACTTTATCACAATCTCACGCTAAGCATCCTCTCTTTTTGTTTTAATGAGAGGGGTGTTTAGTGTCCCAAAGTATGTGATACTCCTTGTAAAACTATATAAAATAGCAACGTTTGTTTGCGGTCCTCCATTTCCCTCACACACCCTTTCCACAACTAGAGTTGTCAACTACAATGGGCGAGCCCGTCATCTCAGGAAGTTTTAACGATTAGTCGTTCTATCTCCCTGGAGTGAGCGCAGAAGACTTGGACAGAACGGTCCACCGTCAAGCTCCGCCACAAACCCGTAAGAGGCCAAGGCCTTAACCGCGAAATAGCCAGGAGTGTTACCCAGCGGGCTTACTCTGTTAGCCCTTACTTCCAATTGGGACCAGATTACTCCAGTCTCTCGATTGGTTACGAGTTCGAGGTCGCTTGCGCGGTCCTCTCCCTTACGAAGCGGTGAAACGGTGAATCTATCGCGGACCACGGCGTCCTTTGCACGGCTGTTCACCCAGGATCGGGTAGCCGATGGTCGTTTCAAGAGCAGTCGCCGTAAGGTCCGCAACCACCCCCGCTCTATAGGAAACAGTACTGCTTCCAGACTACCCCGACTGTTAGTCAGAGTGCGTAATCGATTGGCTTATGCCGCACTGTGCGCAGACCGTCCAGGAGCGCCAGAAGGTTCATTCCTAGTGGTAAATAACCCTAAGGCCAGAGTACTGCCCAGGCTCGCACTTCATGCGTGGAGGCCTTTCCACAATCCGAGCGGCTCAGACTGAGCGCTCTTTGAGAATAGCCAAAAAACCAACAGCGCGCGGTTCAAAGTGGAGCGGCGCAGAACGAGCCGCTCGATTTGAGCAAGCCGGTATTGACATGAGAGGCTTTAGGTTAGGAAAGACACCAACCGTAATATCGCAAGAGACGCCATTCAATGCCCTCCCAAAAACATTCACCATTTTGAATGAGTAGGCAGGTAAAAAACAAACACTCCTATACAATATAGATCATTGCTATATTAATATTGGGTTTGTTTTTTTTTTTAATTGATTCCAGTTAAGCCCCAGGGGGTCATTGGTTCTCATGTATTATCTTCAACAATAATTAAAAATAAAACAAAGAAAAAATGTACACCAAATATTTCCTTGATAGCGCTATCTGTACAACGACCACAAACAAGAGAGTAGGTGACCCCTGCGAACATGATAAGTGGAATTGGCCACTGTCCAGAGACAACGATGATATGATAAAAATATGGATGACTTTCAATGTTTTTTTAAAATACATAATAAGGAGAGACACGTGTAAAGATAATTGTAACTTAAAAACTGTACAAGGACGCCACTGCTGCGGCCAACCCATAAGATCCCCAAATTTAACAACTTCTACTTTTACGTCAAAAAATGTTTACATATTATATACAGGCTGAGTTTAAATTAACCCCTCAAGCGGCGTCACCTGTCATTTCTGAGGGTTGAAGGTCAAAAATATAGCACTTTAGAAAAACGATCATAAGAAAGAAACTACTTGATGGATCATAAAAAGAAGAATTGTAGAATCACATAAAATTTGAAATATAAAACATTAAAACCTCATTTTGAAAAACAATTGGATAATTATGAATAATTATTAGAAAGTTGGAGAACTGAAAAAAACTTACTTATTCAGCGATATCGACGTTTTATCTTAAAATACAAAACCCTATCTATAAATTGTAAACACATTTGTGTAAGTTATTACATGCTTTACCAAATCTATTAGTTCGTTTTATTTATTTTCATACATACATATATCGGAAGAGAAGCTACATAATATCCGAAGAGAAGCACAGATCCGAGCAATGGCAGCACTCGACTAAGTGCTCCCAGAATGAAAACATTATATTAGGGATTCTAGACTGCGAGAAGCACGACTGAATGATAATACAATACAGAATTTATCCGTCTTTCTCGCACATATCTAAGAGGGGGTGGTTGCACTGTGATTTTGGTGTAAATTCAGTTCGTTGAGAGCGCGGTTTGTCGCGATGCGCTCATACCCGATTCGGGCCGTTACTGTCTTGAGGGGTTAACCAGCATCCGTTTAGTGGGTCAAACAGTAGGAGCAAATAACTTTTGATTTAAAAAATGTGAAAAAGAATTTATTTTCAATAAAAAAAATGTTTTCCTGAAAAAAAAAAAGTATCAAGCGCGCTGCGTCATCTAGCGGTGAGTAAAATATTGCAATTATAACAGATAAAAACCGAATTAACCGCGTGAATTTTGTAGCCCCGACGTTTAGGCGTTGTTGCAGCCGTCGTTGTCTGGGGTAGACTGCCCTATACAACGGCGGCTGAAATGTCGCCAAAACGTCGGGTGCTACAAAATTCATGCGGTAAATTCGTTTTTTATCTTATTTATAATGTCATACAACTGTGATAGTCTCCGATTTCATTGCGAATATTGTTTGTATGCGATATTTTACCTACTGCTAGATGGTGCAGCAAGCGCAACGCTTCTCAAACTTCTTTTCAAAAATATTTTTTTTTTTAAAAAACTTATTTTTTAGGTATTTTTTTTTTTACAAAATTTATATTAAAAGTTGCTTTGTTGTTTGTACACGCACTTTAACCATTAGAGTGCTAAGTGATGCGATAGTTTGAATCGAAAATTGCGCAGCAGCGCAAAACTGCCGCGCACACCAGTGTGTTTTTGGTGCTTCGTGGTAGTGGACGTCTTCTAATCTCGCGCATAATTTGTTACGAGAGTGCATATTTATACATTTAAAAACAACTTTTTACAGTTTTTATATTTTATTGAGCAAAAATAGCCATGTCACTTGCTATTACTTTGGACGATGATTCGGTCTCTAATGATTGTACGGACGGTGAAACAACGAATACAAGCAGTAATAATAGCAGTATTATAATGCATCGAAAAAAAGATTGAGAATTGCAAGTGAGTCTTCTATTTCATCATCATCTTCAGAAATAGACGAAACACCAACTTTTGCCAATATTCCCCCGACAAAAGTATTTTCTAAAGCAACAAATATTTTTTTTGAGACTCCTGGACCTAGACGGGCGCCTTCTCCCGATGCCACACCTGAATTAGAGTGTTTTATTTGACACCATTATTTTTCCTTTAAAATAATCAAATCAAATATATATTCACAAAAATTGCTTAGCACTAAAACGGTTAAGGATGAGGATTAATAAAAACTCACCTGTATATACAACGTGTATTTTTTATTAACCCCTAGAGCCCCAATTGGTTGATATCGGCCACAACACGATTCCGTGTGAAGGCCCGTTTTAATTTAATTTTAATTTAATTTGTTTTATTTTATTATGTTTTATTATGTTAATATGTTTTATTTTAATTCTGGGTACAGTGGTTTGGCAGTAATTAATGTTTTGGTGAGACAGTGTCATAATTCAATTTTTTTACCAATTTTTACTAATTTTTTTTGGGATATCAACTTGTCAATCGGCTGAGGGGCCGAGGCCTGAAGGGTTAACGGCATTCTTGAAGTGGGTGGATCAGTACGAGTAGGTAAGCAACTTTCAACAAACATTTTGTAAAAAAAAAAAACACTTTTTATTATTGTAAATTTGAACAACCTAACTTTTAAATAAAAGTTTGTCATGTGTTTAGCACGCTGTGCCATCTAGCAGTGTGTAAAATATTGCGAATAAACAATATTTGCAATATTTTACTTACCGCTAAATAGCGCAGCGCACTCAGC
Source organism: Micropterix aruncella (assembly GCA_944548615.1). NCBI lineage: Eukaryota > Metazoa > Arthropoda > Insecta > Lepidoptera > Micropterigidae > Micropterix > Micropterix aruncella. The sequence goes on from OX155973.1 coordinate 10,613,302, forward strand.
GCTTTTTATACAAAAAGCGTTGAGTTTTAACATTGAGAGAACATTTTAAAATATATTTATATATTTTTTATTTCCCACATTTTTTAAATCAAAAGTTGCTTATTTTCTCCTACTGATTCAGCCACTTCAAAGATGATGCTAATGAAAAACTCAAGGTGTGTATATCTAAGCTAGCTGCAAGGCGGCCATAGATCAAGGACGGTACACTTACTGCCATGATAAAGTCTTTGCTGTTATTTGCAAGTTAATTAGCCTCCCAGTGGCTTGTGCCAACAAGTGTGACAGTATCCTCCAAACTCCCAATACGGTTTGTGGGGGGTAGCTTTAAAAGCAGAAACATTCCACTATAAATCCGCGATTAATTCGCAATTCACGCACTTTTGAGGTCTCTCATGCCGATACCAACTACGGGAAAAATTCCATCGCTTATAGGCTGATGTGCACGTCCGACTCTCGTTTTTCCACCATCGACATTTTCAACCTCAACCAACCGACGTTCGTTAAAGAATTATTCAAATCAATTGCACCTAACGAGCTTGTTAATACCTATCGTTCTTAGTTATATACTTTTCATGCAACATATCAGTAGCTACTACAAATATTTATAATTATCTATAAATATTTATTATATATCTATAAATATCTATAAACATCAATAAATATCTGTATCTATTTATCCACTATACGACCTATCTTTATTTATATCTATATACATATACACATACCATCGTCTAACTCCTTCCTAATCACTTCCAATTCCCTACCTCTCCCATCGGTTTTCTATATTAATTTTATATTTAATATGAACTTAGTTTATTTTACAATTAATTTTTAAGTGTAATATGCCGAAATTCAAATGTGTAATATGCGGAAATACCTTCGTAGGAAACGATTATCGGCGTAATGTTTTTCTTTTTTTCTACATTATGTTTATGCACTCGTATGTCAATTGTATGCGCTGTATGTTTCCAGAAATAAAATAAAAATAAAAAATAAAAAAAATAAAACCATTCTCAATAATCAAGAAAGGTTAAGATTGGATTCTGGAGGTCGATTCGGTCGCTAAGCAGTATCAATTCTGTGAAAATCTCAGATGCACAGCCCTCCGTCCAGATATAACTCTTTATACTCTATCTCAGAAGATAGCCTTTATTGGAATCAAATATCCCAAGAGACCATGAGTACAAATCAAATAAATTTATTTATTTATTTATTTATTTATTTGCAGCTGTTATAAAAAACATATACAAAAAAAAAAACAAGAACACACAGATTAAAAATTAAAACTATAAATAGACAAAGACTATGAAATAAAGCTACAAACGCTGCAAATTAGGGGTATCCTCAGGATATCTCTTATCCTGGTTTTCAGGACACACCTATTAATTATTGATACATAGGTATATGATTTTTAAAATAAAATAACCTAATCAAATAAATCTTAAAACAAAAAATCCAAATAATCATAATCAAATAAATACACAAATTGAAATAATTAAAATCAAGATATTTAACATCAAATGATATTAAAAGAAAATAACGTAATTACATAAATTTAATAATCTACATATAATAAATCAAAAATAATCAAAATCAAAATATTTAACATTAAATAATCATTAAATACCATGATCTCACAAATGCCATCACACGGAATGGCTTTACTGTTCACCTTCACACGGTGGAAGTTCATGCTCATGACCTGCCAGCCAAATCTCTGTTTCACTTCTTTAAAGATCTTGGTATCTCCAGGAAAATAATCAACTCCTTCCTAGAAGAAATATCTAAAACTGCAATTTCCACATCTCAATTTCTATGGCTTAGAAGGGGGAGTGAATAGGTGGTAAGGGTCACATGTGGCAAGAAAGCTACCCTAAACCTACCACAGCCAGTCGTTAGTCTGGAGACCACCGCTCACCCCCCAGAAGTGTTATGTTAGTATGATGGGCCTGACTCTGGTTGGTGAATTCCATGGCAGCTCGGTTTGTATTTATTATTACATACCTTGATCTAAGCTTACAGCCAGCTATGATGTCTCCTTTAAAGTCTCTTATGCTCCGTAAAGTTGAGTATCAGATACTCGCAACTGTTTCTACATTCACTCAAGGCCAATTATGTCGCATTCAATAATATGAGTCGCAATCACTGGAGATACGTTCGTTACGTTAACGTATCTTTTATGTAAGTCGTTAATGGTTCAATCTGACCGAGTGTGGCATCATTTAAAATCCCCGAGGGGGGTTATCACTAACATTTGACATTCGGTATCATTCCTCGCAAAAACAAAGCCATAATCGGGTAGCTAACGACAGAGTAAAATTATGACGTTAGGGCCCAATTCACACGCGGCTACTAAATGAATATTTTCTCACGGAGGAGTTTAAATATTACAGGAAATATCGACGATTGATCATCAAGCTGTTGACGGCGCTGTGACAATCAGATACAAAAATCAGATGCGCAAGATTCTGCAAATCAATATAATAAACAATCTACTGGAGCAAGATAGGGAATATTGCAACATAACCAAGGGAGAGTGGGTTGTTGAGATTTTTGAGTAAATAATATTTTAAAAATTGAAAATGAATGGTTGGTTGTGAATTTAGTTGAATAAAAATATTTTTAGTATTGGTAATGAGAGGTTTCAAAGTGGACATTGAAATTTTTGTCAGAAATAAAACAAGAGTAATAGAAAAATCATTGTATCTATTGGTAGAAGTAAAGACGCAACAGGAAATATAATTAATCGGAGACCAATAACCCTTTATTTACAGCAACGCAACAATAATCAGAGCAAGACACGGAAAACTGCAGCATAACAAGCAACTTGGGCTGTCGACTAGAACGGGCGAGCCCGTCACCATAGGAAGTTTTAACGATTAGTCGTTCTATCTCCCTGGAGTGAGCGTAGAAGACCACCATCTAGCTACGTCACAAGCCCGTAAGAGGCCAACGCCTTAACTGCGAGTAGCCAGGAGTGTTACCCGGCGGGCTTAGACTCACGTCCTTACTTCCAATTGTGACCAGATTTCTCCGGTCTCTCGATTGGTTCCGAGTTCGAGGTCGCTTGCGCGGTCCTCTCCCTTACGAAGCGGTGAAACGGTGTATACCGAATCTATCGCGGACCACGGCGTCCTTTGCCCGGCTGTTCACCCAGGATCGGATGGCCGATGGTCAGTTCAAGAGCAGTCGCCGTAAGGTCCGCAACCACCCCCGTTCTATAGGAAACAGTACAGCTTCCAGACTCCCTCGACTGTTAGTCAGAGTGCACAATCGATTGGCTTGCGCCGCACGGTGCGCAGACCGTCCAGGAGCGCCAGAAGTTTGATTCCCAGGGGAAACTGACCATACGGCCAGAGTCCTACCCAGGCTCGCACTTCATGCGTGGAGGCCGTCGGATAGGTGTTGACCCGTGATTGTGACCAACCCTGAACAGAATGGGTCTTCGTGGCCAACTCAGCATAACAAGCAATGGGATGAACTTGGAAAACGAAGGCCACGCCACTGTAATCTAAAAAAAAGTTGGTTGTGTCACCTCAAGACTTTCCAGGCAATTGGCCAAGGACTGATTTCATCTGAATATTAATTCCATAAATAACATCGATTTATATGATATACTAGCTGTACCCTGCGCGTGTTGCTACGCCAAATCGGTCCCATTCGACATTCGAATTCGCCACTTCAAAATTCATTCGACTAAAAAAAAAAAGAACTCACTCCTGTCTTCGCGGTCGAATTCGAAATTCAAATTCGTCGCTTTAAAAAAAAGAAGAATTTTGGTTTTATTGAGGACAGTAAACATTTTCCTTTGGTCCGATCGGCACCAAACTTCACAGGAATCATCTCCGAACTAATCTAAAGTTTCCCTCAAAATTTCATCAAAATTGGTCGAGCGGTTTAGTAGTCCATAGCGGACTCACAGACAAACATTCATTTTTATATATATAGATAATCCGTCTTTCAGCCGCCGGACGACCCCGGTTAAGTTCCATTGCGACCCCTCAGGCAGCACTGTTCGTTCCTTGGCTAAGGGCGGGTTTGTGCCAAGCGCTAACCAATGGCGTTAATATTTGATTCAAATGTATGGCAGAATTTAAATATTATTACTGTAGCTTGTAAATATGATATTCCAGCCAAAATTTCACAATGTAATTTAGAATACAAAGAGATTTTTGAATTCGTTTGTCTTTCAAAACCTTTCAAAAATACGTACTGTATTTACAATACAAAATACTGTAGAATTAGATGTTTATGGCTTAATCGAAAAAAAAATGCTAACCGAAATGGCTCCCTCCTCCTCCTTTAGTTCGGCTAATCGGGATTTGTAAGTACATGATATTAATTACATAGGTTTGAGTGGGGTGCTTTATTTCCTAGTAAGTTATTTTAAGCACATTAAAATAACTTCGAATTGTGAGAATAATTTAAGGTTAGATATAGGGATGCGCCAAATAAGGGTTAAACCAAATACGAATATTCGGCAGAATATTCGGTCCAAAATGTACTGAGCAGAATATTCAGCCGAATGTTTCGGTTATTTTTTTATGAGAATTTATTAGATCCTTCCTCTAATTATCCTAACCTCTCCGGCTACGCCTGTGTGTAGCGAGCGATTATTTTCCGAAGCAGGAAATATTTATGAAGAAAATAGAAATAGATTGCTACCTCACAGGGCAGAGAGTCTAGTTTTTCTACATCATAATTTACCACTCTTAAATATTAAATATTAATTAATTATGTTTGTTAACTTCATAACTTGACTAAAGAGTCTGACTTTTCACGGATCTCTGTATGCTGTTAATTGTTGAACAAAATGACGACTTTGTTAAATTATAACTAAAATATTTTTTAAAACTTGGTGATTTCAGCTACTGGTAAGTTTTATTTGGCGGATATGGATAAAGGAGGAACACGGATAAAGACAAACCAGAGCACAAACACAACACAAGACACAAAGACAAACAAATTCAACCAAAAATGAGGACTGTATACGGACAATATGCATATCTCGGACCTAAACTCTATAATATATTTAACTCGTACACAGGACAGACTTTAAAAATAACCTACTACCAGTTCAAGAGACGGGTGTCTCATTGGCTATCGAATTATACTAGAGATGAATGCGAAAGTATGATAATATATTAAAATATATTTCTAGCCACAAATTAAAGGATATAAAGATGTAAATTATGGATATACAGATATAAAGATTATATTTTATTATGTTATAATATATTATATTATATTGTATTATGTTATGTTATATTATATTACTCATATTATACTAAATTATATTACGTATTGTTTTTTTATATGACGGAAGAAGGACAGCAGTCAAGGCGCATAGGCTTACAAAATACCACAGAACTTTATATCCATCACCCCAACACAGGCGTATACCTAGTGGGGTGATGTAATCCTGACAAGTAATGTCCTTTTGCGACTTTTGTATGATGTATTTTTTTTAAATGTGTAAAAAAAATGCGATTTATTTTATGTAATTATAAAAAATAGGATAAAGTATAAAATTAAAAAAATAATAATAAATAACATTGTTTTAAAATTAATGACCTAATATTTTTGATTTTGTAGAATAGTAAATGTATGCAACCATGCAAACCATGTCTTTAGAAAAGAAAAACGTTGATTTAAGTAAAATAAATCTTGAATTATGTTGATTTTTTAATGTTTTTTTTATACAAATGAGGCCACAGAAACCAGAATGGCCCAAATACAAAAATCATTTTTGTGGATATGGGTAACCTAGACCACTGTGGTCTAATAATACTGCATATAAAATTATAAAGACAACACTATTTATATAGCGCCATCTGTGATTTCTTAAATAAAAACAATTTTGGGCCACTCTGGATTTATAAATAATGAATTTTGGATTTATAAATAATTAATATAGAATTTTGCAATAAACTTAAAATCACCAAAATGTCACTTGGGCCACTCTGGTTCTGGTGGCCTCAAATGATGATTAACACGTTAAACGCCAAACTAAAAACCATGTTTAGCCCAGTGGGCCGCGGCGGACACCTTGTGACTGCCAGTATATCGGGCCCGGGGGGCCGCGTCGGACACCATGTGTCCGCATGCCCTCGATCACTTCAGAAGCGTCTAGGCGGCCAACGGACAGCGTTACGACTGTTTTTAATAAGGCAAGTGACCCGCGCAGCCCCACAGTACAACCTGACCACTTGGCACAAAAAAGGAAAGACGGTTGGACGTTCTCACAGGCCGAGACGGACACTGGTGTCTGTCATTTGACATCTCGGAAAATAATGAGTAAATCGCTGTTTCCGTAAGTCACCCATTATTTTTAAGTTATTTACTGTTTTTTTTTGCAAAAAAGCACCTCAACGATTTTTGGACGATTCTAGATTTATTGGTGCGGCCCCGGGGGAAAGTATGCTGTCGGACACATAGTGTCCATCATGGCATTCAACGTTAAACAATATTATTATTGTTTCATTTACAAATGCAGGTCTCAGATTAAAGACTTTTAATTAACATATATAATAGCACTATTTAAATGTTCGGTAAATATTCGGTAGACTAACCGAAAATTCGACCGAATACAAACATTAAAAAATAAGCCGAATATACGGAATGTGAATATTCTCTGGCGCATCTCTAGTTAGATCAATATAAACTACATCAAACCCGATAATAACTTTTACATTTCACACACGTGTCTGTAGATAAAGTCATTAAGGAAAATTCCTAAATCAACCTGTTTAAAAATAAAAATCCCGAAATAGTACAAATATTATTGACCCATTTTGTCGCTCTTTTTATCTCTGTTTACAAGGATAATGTTTAAATAAAACGAGAGTTTCTAAGATTGACGCGTCATCGACTGTTGACGCCTCGTTTCGCTGTACTCATAAAAAATATGCCCCCCAGTGGATCACATGATGAAATCGATGCTCTGTTTACATTTCGTATTCTGTATTTTCAATAAAAGAGAATAATGTTTGTTTATAATGCAAAATTGCATGACAACATTAGATAACTACGACGTAGCCAGCATTTTAACCTTCCTCTAAGGGGCTCTCTAGACGATCAAGCAGGCAACCGCAGGAATTATGCAAATATATTTTTTTAATATTTACCAAAAATGCCTAATTTTGTAGTTTATACTAGGGAGTCAGTCACGTTAATTAGAAGTAATTGATTGATAAATAACGTGACTCCCTGGTATAAAACTACAAAATCAGGCATTTTTAGTAAATATTTTAAAAAATGTTTGCATATTTCCTACGGTTTACGATCCCCTCTCAGTCCGCGATGCGATGCTTGACAACCATGTTTGATCGTCTAGAGAGCATTTAACCTAAATGTGCTCTCACTCAATATTTCCAACAAGGCATATAAAGTGGTCAGATTGTTGGGGTTGGGTCGGTTAAATTTTGTGAAATGTGCTCTGGCTCGAAATAACTATATCTATATTATAGTTTTGGCTTTCTATATCTCTGTGTTTACCGACCTGCAGGTTAAACGTATCAACCAATTGACTTGACATTTGAATCGAAGACCCCTAAGGAGTCAAGTATTCCGTGTGATTTATGAAGGGTTCAAAAAATGTTCAAAACAGTTCAATAATGTTAACAAATTATATTGAAATTTACAAAACTTCAATAACTTACCTTGCTGCCCGCAAGGTACGATAAACATTGAAATTTGAAACACAGATTCTCAAGGGGTCAAGTGAGCGGAGTGTTTCATAAAAAAATGTTTTTAAAAGATTTTCAGTTGAAAAAGTACAAACGACAAACTATTATATTATATTGATACTAAAATTCGCATTCTAGATATAACCTCCTGTCAGGTAAGTAGAATTATTTAAAAAAAAAAAAGTTAAAAAAAAAGTACAAACGATAAACGAATATCATATAACCTGATTAGGCCCTATGGACCTAATTATATTATTTATTTGATTGAATTGCGAGTGACGCGCCCCATGGCCGTCGGCGGCGCACGGGCGCGGTCGGTGCAGCGAGTATTAAAACGCAGTGTGTAAGAAAGTTTAATTGTAACTGAATGAGCGAACGGTTTTTGTTCGCTCGTTTGGGTGTTACTTGCTGGCAACACTTTCTGCCGTTGCAAATGGTAACATATTCTGCCTTTGCAAATGGCCACATTATTTAGCAGGCCAGTCTCTGGGGTGTACAATTTAGTGTGGTGAAGACGCCATAATCAAAACTATTATATGTGCCCTGCGGGCATAGGCTAAATCTTGTCTATATTATAGTTTTGACTTTTTATATCTCTGTGTTCACTGAACTGCAGGTTAATTATTAATCAATTGACTTGAAATTTAAAACGGAGACCCCTAAGGGGTCAAGTAATCAATGCGATGAAAAGTTCACAAAATGTTTTAAAATGTTGAAAAATTTTGATTTACAAAAGTTTAAAAATCCGGTAAACCTTGCAACTTCAAATATAGACTCCTGAGGGGTGTGATTTTTAAAAAAAAAATAAATGTTTAAAAGTATAAAAAATTAAACCTTGAAGTTTAAAACATAGACTCCTGAAAAGTTCAGTAAGCAGTACTAATTTAAAAAAAAATCAATAATTAAAATGTGCCAATCTGACAAGGGATCTAAACTATGAAATTTGAAACATACTCCTACGGGGACAAAAAAGCGGTGTAATTTAAAGAAAGTAAAAAAAAAAAACTAAGTATGTTCAAAAACATTCAAAAAATTTCAAACGTTCAATAGTTCGAGTAATGTGAGTAATGTGAGCGGTGTAATTCATAAAAAGTTCAAAAAATTCACAAAAATGTGCCTTGCGGGCACAGGATAAACCTTGAAGTTTGAAAAGTAGACTCCTGAGGAGTCAAGTAAACAATGTGATCCATAAAAAGATCAATGAAAAAAGAAAACGAACATTCAAACTTTTATATTTATGTTCCCTGCAGGCACAGGCTAAACCTTGTACAAAAATGTTTAGTTAGGCTTATTCTGAAAAAAAAGGCATATAGGAGTTGGTTACAATGATGTCATTGTAACCGAAAACTAAACAATTAGACCAATTATATTCTATTCCCAGAAATTGCAATGAATAAACTTAACTGTGTTCATTCCCAAAACCACCACAGATGCCTTGATTGTAACAAAGACAAAGAAAACCAAACTGAGCTTTCTAGGCATTCTCGTACAAAGTACACTTCTATCGGTGAATGTGTGGATTCCAGACTAATGACCGGTCGAGGTTGGTTTAAGGGGCCCTAGTCGTGAAACAGAACTCTAGCTGACGCGTTTTGAAAGCCCGCTATTTCACCTTAAGCGCATTCTCGTCATTCAGAACAAGAGATATTGCGATTAATAGAGTTCACAACCATGACTAAAGACCTTGGGCTTGGCTCTTGTCTATAGGACTAGCGCCCGATTCCCAATTCAGCGTTTTGGAAAAGTAACCAAATGACCTTTATGAATGAAGTTTATTTTGAATCCATATAAGAGAATTGGCATTTTGGGCCCACTTTTCCAATAGCTGTAAATTCAAATTCTTTATTTTACAAAAAATCATAGTATCAGTTACAAATGAATTAAACCTAACCTAACTGGATCGCACGAGACGTCCGCACTAAGGTAGGCTCAGATTCGTATAATTAGGTACTGCCTAATGCTAAATAAAAAATTACCTTGAAGAATGCCGTGAAAAATAAAATCAAGTAAAGTAAAATTTTAGTAAAAAATTAAATTTCAAATAATCTAAAAAGGTATGTGATAATAATAATAATAATATATAATAATCATAAATAATAATAATCATAAATATATGGTAGGTTCATAAAATCACATACGGGTGGAACGATCTCTTTATGTAAAACATTTATTACTATAATGACTGATCTCAGTCATTCGGTGACACAACCGATTATTTTACCTCATCAGCAAATATTAAACAAGGAGCAGATGTAACAACTCTACTCAAATTATTAAGGAATAGATTGAACAACAAAGGCCTCAAATTACAGACTAACTGCGACAGTATAATTTATAACAGCAACAGTATAATTTATAGACATATAATTTTTAATGGCGTTATTGTATAATTTCGTTTCAAATTTGTCAAAATTTACCAAACTGCTGTTAATCACCCAAGTAGTCTGCGAAGAGTTGCAACAGCTTACCCAAGAACCTGACAGCAGCCAGTGTACCTATCCGACGGCCTCCTCGCATGAAGTGCGAGCCTGGGTAGGACTCTGGCCTTATGGTCAGTCTCCCCTGGGAATCAACCTTCTGGCGCTCCTGGACGGTCTGCGCACCGTGCGGCGTAAGCCAATCGACTGTGCACTCTGACTAACATCTTGCGGTGTCGACTACAACGGGCGAGCCCGTCACCACAGGACGTTTTAACGATTAGTCGTTCTGTCGCCCTGCAGTGAACGTAGAAGACTTTGGACAGAACAATCCAAAGTCCAGCTACGTCACAGCCTGCAAGAAGCCAACGCCTTTACCGCGAGATAGCCAGTAATGTTACCTGGCGGGCCGACCCTCGCGCCCTTGCTTCCAATTGTGACCAGATTTCTCCGGTCTCTCGATTGGTTCCGAGTTCGAGGTCGCTTGCGCGGTCCTCTCCCTTACGAAGCGGTGAAACGGTGTGCGCCGAATCTATCGCGGACCAAGGCGTCCTTTGCCCGACTCTGAACCGGGATCGGATGGCCAATGGTCATTTCAAGAGCAGTCGCCGTAAGGTAGGCAACCACCCCCGCTCTATAGGAAACAATACAGTTCCCAGACTCCCCCGACTGTTAGTCGGAGAGCACAGTCGATTGGCTTGCGCCGCTCGGTGCGCAGACCGTCCAGGAGCGCCAGAGGTTTGATTCCCAGGGGAGACTGGTTGACCCAGTGTCCTACCCAGGTTGACCCGTGAGTGTGACCGACCCTGAACACATGGGTCATCGTGGCCACCTCAACTCTGACTAACAGTCGGGGGAGTCTGGAAGCAGTACTGTTTCCTATAGAGCGGGGGTGGTTACGGACCTTACGGCGACTGCTCTTAAAATGACCATCGGCCATCCGACCCTGGGTGAACAGCCGGGCAAAGGACGCTGTGGTCCGCAATAGATTCGGTAAACACCGTTTCACCGCTTCATAAGGGAGAGGACCGCGCAAGCGACCTCGAACTCGTAACCAATCGAGAGACCGGAGTAATCTGGTCACAATTGGAAGTAAGGGCGCGAGTGTCGGCCCGCCGGGTAACATTCCTGGCTATCTCACGGTTAAGGCGTTGGTCTCTTACGGGCTCGTGGATTGTTGGCGGCGGCTCGCGGATAGGTGTTGGTCTCTTAGCTAGACGGTGGATTGTTTTCTCCCCAAGTCTTTTGCGCTCACTTCCAGGGAGATAGAACGACTAATCGTTAAAACTTCCTGAGGTGACGGGCTCGCCCGCTGTAGTCGACAACCCAAGTTGTGCATTCTGACTAATTGCTGAAGGAGTCTGGAGACTATGGAAATACACTGTCTCCTAAGCAGCGGGGGTGGATGTTGACCTGTTGTCATGCCACTCTTGAAATGACCTTGGGCCACTCGATCCCGTGTGGGATCAATCCACGGGCAAAGAATGCTCAGATCCGCGATAAATTCTAATTGAATTACCGCTATAATACAACAGACTTCGGACCCGTAACCAGTCGGGAGGACGGAGGTATCCTGAAGGTTAATTTCAAACGGAGATATCGTACTAAAACTGGTAGTTATGGGGCGAGGCTGCCCGCTGTGTACCTTTCCCTGTGTCTCGCCGTAAGGCGCCGCCTTACAGCGCCTACAAAGTTGATTTTTTTCCCTTGCAAAAAGTTATCTAAATTCTGAAAAAAATTAAACTCTATTGGAGCAAGATCTGACAAGTACTGTGGGTGACCAAAAGTCTCCAGCCGCCTGCAACTTTGTGACTATTTCCAGTTAAATCTGTGGGTATACGTTGTCATGCAGAAGCAGTGGCGGTGAGCGATTGACCAGGCTCGGTCGTTTAATCACAATTTTCTCCGTGATTGTTTGCAGTTCTTAATAGTACACATTTACGGTAACTGTATAGCCAGACTGCAAGAAGCTGTAATAGAAAATACCAGCATAGGATCTCATATTTGAAAATAATGCAAATTGTCAACTTTACCATGGTTGCACAAATGAAAATTATTGAGCAAAAACAAACGACGGTAAAACAAATGAACAGCTGACTCTTAAAAAAGAATAACATGGCCTTGAATAAAAATTTCGTTGAATTTGAAATTCCAACTCAAACCCAAGTTATCCAAGTTCGAAGTGGCCAGTGTGAAAAAAAAGCAATTACATAGGTAAGGACCCAATACATCAATTTGGCACCTCCGTAAATTGCCGCTCGAAGCACGTACCCCGGTTTGCCCCACCCCTAGAATCGGGGGTGACGCCAGATTTAGACGTCCTTTTATGAACTGCGCCAGATGTACCTAGACAGTGGACCCCCTCTCATAACCGGTAATTCGCAGTAATTCCTCATAACGAGTAATTCGCACCTCTGGGTTAAATCAAAGAATTTGGGAAAATTTGCTTCGTTTAACAAGTAAGAGTCTGGAACAAATTATGCTCGTTATGAGAGGTTCCACTTTATTTCTACTATCCGGCCAAAATTAACCTCAGTATTTCTTGATCCAATCTATATAAATAAAAAGGTAAATGTTCGTCTGTTCAAAATCTTCATAATCTCTTCACCGGTTGCTTTAAATGTTTCACTCGTTGCATTCGAAAACGCGCATGTTTTTAGTATAATATTTTACGGCAATGAGAGTGCTATCTGTTGAACGTAACAGCAACACACGTCAGACTGAGCTACAGCAAGGCAAAACTGTGTATAGATAGTTTTTTATTGAAGTTTTTGTTTTGTTTTCCATACTGTTCTTGGAATAAGTAAATATTTAATATTGTTATTGGTGTATTAAGTTTCTTAACCTTTCGGAAGCCAGTCATTCCATGCAAAATTTTCGAAGCCCTCGAAAATGTATTTGTAGAAGGTAGGCATACTAATCTAAAAGAAGGGGTTAATCAATGGCAGGCTTCAATGATAGGCTTTTACCGCAGTTGTGGGAGAAATAGATCCGATAATTGAATAAATAGGGATATAACACGGATAATACGAAAAACGCCGATCAGCGTGCGTGGCCACCCAGGGGTTAATTAAGTTTTCAAACAATAAAACTAAACGAAAGAAGACCCTTATTATAGATATTAATCATTCCATGAGGATCAAATATTTCCCAAAGGCTATAAGCAAACTAAATAACTACCATGATCTTACAAAAGCCGTCACTCTCGATGACTTCACGAGGTGGAATTAGGCACCTGTGGCATCATCAAAATCCCCTTTTCATCTCTATTTAAGATCATGGCATATCCAGGAAGAAAATCAACTTGTTTCCAGAAGACGAAAAAACTGCTTGAATCTGCGAATTGTGCCACATGAAAAAAGCTGTCCTAATGCAGCCAGTCGAATTTTAAATGAGCGGCCAATAATGTACACTATCCAAAAATAAGTCAATCATTTACCACAACCGTCCCTCACTTGAAGCATTCTTATTAGAAAAGACAAAGTATGTATTCAAACATCAAGCATGCAGCTTATAATACGCCTACGCACTACATTAACATATTCATCAAACCGCATTTTAACATTATGCATATGTTAAATCAACTTTCCACAAGCCATTATTCAATTTTTAAAAAACAAGCGACGAAAACCGAAAATTTTGACGGCTGTCAAACATTTGAATTTAGAACATTTTCTAAGTAGTGGTGTTCGCGTATATTCAAAAAAGTAGCTGATTATCGCAAAACAATAGGTTACTGCGATAAAATCCGCAATTATAACTCGAATACAAAAATACTAATAATGATAACTTCTAAATGATAAGACACGCATGGATACTTATTTTAATTCGGTTCGCGTAAATCACAACTTTGATTACAACTTTGATAATGAGAACAAAAATCGTTTTTTTTTGTACTTATCACAAGGATAGATTTCGGTCGTTGGTTTTTTTGACAGCTAGGGAAAATTATGAAAATTGGCCACTCACTTTTCGTCGTTCGATGCGTGAAAACCCGACGTCCGAATTGGCGATTTTGCTCGTCGGAGACCTCGCTTGAGCCGTGTCGGGCGTTATTTGAAGCCAAGAGGCCCGATCCGCGGATCGAATAACGAGAAGACAGCCATAGTAATCGAACGCGATGTGCGACTACAACAGGGCGGTTCGCAAGTCACTGACGAGTCGATCGCGTTTTTTAATTCTGCTGTTTCGCACCCGGATTTAAAATCAAAACCGAATCGAGAAGGCTATAGGTATTATTTTTGAAAAAAATGGGAAACATACTATTAATTGGCTTTAATTCTGATTATTTAACTTTTTACTAACTATTTTGGTTATTACAATACAATGAATAACGTTTAGTAGGTACCTACCTACCAATTCAAATTATTTGCTATTTTAATTATAAAGTCTTGATTGTTTGTTTTGGGATAAGATTTTATGATGAATAGCTTTGGGTAGGTTTCAAATAATTGACTAATTCAATTATTATTGTTAGAAACTATTTTTTGACAATCTAATAGTTAAATGTTTGACTACCCATTGAGTTAAAAGTAGGTAGTAACGAGACGTAGTAGGTAGTAACCTAACGATATTTTGACACGTCCAAGAGCGGTTTTTAGGCGCCAATTGCACACAACGAAAATGTAATGTAATGAGGGTGATTCTGCCAGATAAATTGAAAATAAAATATAGTTTTTAAAAAATGGGGTGATAAAAAAAATCGGGGTATAATTGCCGATTATATTATATATTTATTAGTGAGCCGGCATAAGAGGGAAACAACAAATAAGAACTAAAATAAATACCGCGAATAGCGTATAGGCCGCGCAAATTTCAGCGCGCCAATATTAGTCCCTCGCCCATATGCTCAGACCACACGTAGGTATTGCATTTATTGAACACCAATACACTGACCAAAAAGGGATGGGAGGTAATGGGCCCTTGCTGAGTTGGCCACGAAAATCCATTAGTTCAGGGTCGGTCACACTCACGCAAGGGCGGTCCCAGGGGGGGGGGGGGGTCAAGGGGGTCATGACCCCCCCCAAATCTTAAATATATGGCTTATAATAAGCCCCTTATGTAAATACACTTGTTTCCATAAATAAATTATTGTATAATAAAGGGGAACTTTGTTTTATTTACAAACCGTTAAACCAATCTCATCGCCCATAACGGCGACCCCCCCCCCCCCCCAAACCTTAAGCCCATAACTGTGACCCCCCCAAAATGTAAGGCTAGGACCGCCCTTGCACTCACGGGTCAACACCCGGCGGCCTCCACGCATGAAGCGCGAGCCCGGGCAGGACTCTGGCCTTAGGGCTAGTTTCCCCTAGGAGTCAATCTTATGGTGCTCCTGGACGGTCTGCGCACCGTGCAGCGTAAGCCAATGGATTGTGAATTCTGACTATCAGTCGGGGGAGTCTGGAAGCAGTGCTGTTTCCTAAAGAGCGGAAGTGGTTGCTGACCTTACGGCGACTGCTCTTGAAACGACCATCGGCTACCCGATTCCGGGTGAACAACCGGGTAAAGGATGCCGTGTTCCACGATAGATTCGGTTGACACCGTTTTACCGCTTCGTAAGAGAGAGGACCGCGCAAGCGACCTCGAACTCGAAACCAGTCGAGAGACCGGAGTAATCTGGTCGCAACGGCGTGAGTGTAAGCCCGCTGGGTAACATACCTGGCTATCTCGCGGAGAAGACGTTAGCCTCTTACGGTCATGTGGCGGAGCTTGACGGTGGACTGTTTTGTCCTAAGTCTTCTGGGCTAACTTCACTTGAGATAGAACGATCATATTTCGTTAAAACTTCTTGAGGTGACGGGTTCGACCGTTGTAGTTGACAGCTCTAGTTGACCAAAAAGGGATAGAAATCCTAATCCTTTAAAGGATTTCTATCTTTTTAGGGTTTCAGTGCATTGGTGTTCAATAATTGTAATACGTGTCATCTGAGCATGTGGGAAATCTGGCGTGGCCTGGTTACACCAATTACCTTTATTAAAACTCTTCTTTTTGTTCTTCCATGGCAATCACCGATAGACGATGTTTTTCTGACAAATCATTTTCGGAGTGCAGACTACGTTAGTTTGTTAGTAAGCTCAACAACAACAATACTGAACAAACGGCTCAATACTGAAACAACGAAACAAAGGCAAAGACTCAATTAAACATATATAGGTAGGTATGTTGACATAGACTGTGAGATGAGGGAGGATAAAAATGGGGAAAATATATACTAATACATTATACAGAAATATTATTGGGAGAAATAAATGTACATATTACATTATATATTTTGGGACAATATATAGAAGAGAGAAATAAATGTACATATTACTTTATATATTTTCGGATAACAAGTAGAGAATATAAAGACGGAGTTTAATTTTATAGTTGATTAGGTCTGGGATGAAACTTGGATAATTATAATAATGTGGCGTTTTTGTGAATATTTGTAGTCAAAGCAAACAATTTTTATCGTTATATTATGATGAATTTTACTTGAATTTATTTGATTTGAATCTGATGAATTTACTTGATTTTACTTGAATTTGATGAATAACGAATGAATTAAAAAATATTTCTTTTATAGGATTGTGGATTTGTAAATTTCATTAGAGTAAGTTGTTTTAAAAATCGGAATCTGAAAATAATTTTAATTATTTAGGCTTGTTTTGATCGACATTTTTTACCTGGGTGTTTATTCTCTGAAGATTGTTATTATCACATAAAAATTTAGGCCTTCATCTAAGTATCCGTCTAACATTTCAACCCTCATTGGGTGGATAGCTAAAAGAAAAACAATATGAAGAAAATATATTAAAAAGAATAAAAAACACGACTGCCGTTACAGAAAGTGAAGTATTTATAATTAATATTATTACGGTCTTTTATGAAACATTTGTAGTTTATGTATTTATTCATATAGATACATGTATTCAATCAGACTTTCATTTGACACTAAACACGATATATTTATATTAATTTATTGACATTTGGACATTTAGACAACTTCTTACTTGATATTTAGACAGTTAATATACGATATGACACACGGGATGACATAACGATTCTAACAATATCATACATTTCTAAATCGGTTGAAGCGTTTAGAAGATACGGATGGATAAAGAAACGGAAAACATACATACATATATGAATCATGATCACATTACACTCTTTTTTGTTTGGCAGTCGTATAAAAAAGTGCTATTTACAGGTTGCGTTTTGTAGTAAAATCTAAGCTGCGAAGTAGTACCTAGGTACCTACCTACTTCATTGAGCGATCTAATACGCTGTATAACAATGGTACTACAAGCGTCATCGTTTTTGTAAACACGCTGTGATCGACCGGCCGGCGCCGCGCGAGCCGACCACGTGTTGCGTCAAAGTTTATAAAAGGGAGCGAAGCCGGTCCCGCCAGTGCACTGAAATTGACGTTTCGCCCGCCCACCCACCGGCTGTACTCGCTCAAATCAAGGGAATAAACATGTCTTACCCCAAGGAAGGTGAGTGACGATCCTTTCCATACATTATTTCTAGCTGTAAGATAAAAAATAGGTCGGCTCGTGGCTTTTTGGCGGGGTTCTGCTGGCTGTCACTTGCGGACCCGGCTACATGCGCGTGGAAAAAAATTGCGTCGTCGGGTCCGACGGACCCAGTTTTTGATTTGAGAGGTATTATTGTACCCGCGGCTCCGCTCGCGGTAATTTGTAATGCATATGGTATCCGTACCTTTTTCATTTATAAAAAAAACCACTAGATTGTATCATTATAATGCTAAATCTGATAGGAAATAGCGTCAGACACGTAATATTTTAAACGTGTTTTTTTAGTTATTTTTAAAATCGTTAAAAAAACTAACGACCTACCGCCATATATGTGAGGAGTTTAAAAAAACAAACTTGACGTACCGAAATGTAGACGTTCGACGCTTTTTACAGAAATCAGTGTGATGAATATACTGAGATGACATTAAAATATCTTCAATGTAGAAGAGTTTGCTTAACTGTTTAAATAGCACATCCCGTTCGCAATTATAAATGGCTATTGAGCATAATTGAAAAAACCTGAGCTCTAAGTAAGAATAGAGCTCTAAATATCTTTATTGATATGCTGAGTATATCACCCATAATTGTTATTCTCGGAGATCACTTTTTCGATATCTGCAGGATGATTAGTGGGCCGATAGAACGTATTGTGGGCATTTGTGGGGGTAATAGGGTTGTAAATTGTAAACCGATTAAAACATTTACCGAAATACGGAATCCTATCATTTTCGAGAAATTTTAATTTTGTTTTGTATTTTCATTTGTTTTAAGAAGAAAACTCGTCCTAATTTCAATTAAATTCAAGAGAATATTTTAAAATAAGACTATAACTTCTAATGTGCATTATTTACTTCAAATTAAAGCATACAAAGATATGTAAATAGTAGAAATTGTGAAATTGCTTCTAGTAATATAATAAATGTTCTAAAATCTTATTTACAACATTTCAAGACGAATTTTGGAAAAGATTAAATACAGTAATCAATATTAATGAAATACAATTGAAACATCTTGTGTCTCATGCGCTTTAAAATTGTGTAGGTATTATTGTTGCATTACATTGGGGTGGAACACATGCGAGTACAATGGACGATAGTAATAAGACGGTCCCGTCCCAATAGAGCAGGTAGTCGCCCTAGCCCTTCCTAGACGTGATTGTTAAAGGGCTCTCTAGACAATCAAGCATGCTTGTCAAGCATCGCGTCGCGGGCTGGGAGATCGTAAACCGCAGGAATTATGCAAATATATATTTTTTTATATTTACCAAAAATGCCTAATTTTGTAGTTTATACCAGGGAGTCACGTTAATTAGACTTAATTGATTGATGGATGACGTTACTCCCTGGTATAAAACTACAAAATTGGGCATTTTTAGTAAATATTTTTTTTAAATGTTTGCAATTTCCTGCGGTTTACGATCGCCTCCCAGCCCGCGACGTGATGCTTGACAAGCATGCTTGATCGTCTAGAGAGCCCTTAACAATTATGATCTTTTATTTTTTATGCCGTATGACTCACCACTGCTTAAGTAGGTACTTTGCGTGTTTATCCGTTGACGATTCCATTCAGTTTCATTCTATATTTTATTACAAGCAATTGTACAATTTTTCTGTCATTTACAAAATGTTTGATTTTTTTTAATTTGTAGTAAGTACTAGTAGTACATATTAGAGGGTGTAAAACTTACATTTTTAAAAATTTTGAATGAGTTTCATTGACATAAGGACGCATGTTATACTTGAATCGGGTGAAAAAGTAAATTTACAGAAAAAATAGAATTTCTCGAAAATGGTAGCACTTTGTATATAGGTAAATATGTTTTAAACGGTTCATTGACAACGCTATTACCCCCTCCAAACGTTCTATAGATCCTCCAATCAACCTATATAGAAATGTCAAGCTCGATTCAATAAATCGTCACGGGTTTCTCCCACCCCCTTCTGACACGTCGGGTCAAACAATTAATCGATTCGTTCCGGCCGTGAACATGACGTTCACAACGTATTTTTTTTCAAATTTGATTTACCGGAACCCGAAAGTGATGGTTCAAATTAAGCGTTTTTTCCTGCGTGTTTTTATGGCGTTTCTATGTACTCGACCGCTTGTGTAACGAATGCGTAATTACGTTTTTTACAGTGTTCCATTTGTAAATCAAAACGGAAACTGTTTATTTTCGAACATGTCGATCGTTATCTGTTGTTTCGTCCAATCTCGGCAATACTCTGGAAAATAACAAGCAATAATTAAAAAAACAACAATGTCAAAGGGTAGACTATAATCAAAGGCGAATTGATAAGCATGACTATTTTGTAATAATTCATACAACTATGGCGTCAGTTTGATTTTTTCTAATGACGACGATTATATATTAGGTACTTACAGACCATAGCAACCAACTAGGCTTGTCAGTTTTACCATGAATCATTTTAAGTCATGATCGATATTCTCTTCTCAAAGGGAGAGAGTTTATAACCATTCCTAAAATAAATCCATAGAAACAGATAATATCTGTACTGCTCAATCGGCTGGGCGCCAACAATGCATATTTTGCGTTATTTGACATATCCACGCGTAGCCCTTTCGCCCTTTAGCCCTTATATATTATATAAATATATAATATACATTAATTAGTAGGTAGGAGCAAGATTAATTATTAGGTAATAAGAGGGAATTTGTAAAAAAAAAACTATTGTTAGTATTTATTTACAAAATTGACCAAAAAGTGCAGACCAGTTTTTTACACGGCAAGGCTGGCTTCCGACCGGTTAAAATACCAAATTCGTAGAAAACTCTTTTGGACTTTCTCCAATGCGAGACTTTAAGTACAGTAGAACCCTTCTATTCCGTCTTTTTTGGGACTGTGGGGTGTTGTCAGAACGCAAAAAAGGTCGGATTATCAGAAAATACAGAAAGTTTACAGTAAAATAAACAATCTCTAGACTCAAAAATGTCTGTATTGTTCTCTATATCTCTATCTTTTATAAGTTTTGTTCCTGACACCGTTTCATTTGATGCGGGAAGCGTTTTGTTTGGCAGCATTTCATAATTTAGGCCTGTCTCGTCTATGTTATAGACTTGACAGATCACTGACGGGTGGTGAGTCACCGACGAGTCGGGACCATTGCATATAAGTTCTAGACCTCGTGACCAGCCTGAGAATGCGTCAGCCGAATAGAAAGAGACAGCAGCATATAGTACTCCCTCCATCCTTGTCTAGTCGCGCATGCACGGACACACGTACTGCGTACGTATATATTTATGGCAACGCTTATATATCACCAAGGCAACACTTCGACGCCATAAGTCTGCTATGCTATGGATCAACGCGCATGCGCAACTAGACAAGGATAGAGGAGGGCCCCTTATGCAACTATCTCTTTCTATTCGGTGAACGCATTCACTCACAGCCCGCCTTCGTACTCCCGCTCTCTGTTCTATACCTCTGTGGTCGGTACAAACAAGTTCGGCTCGAGTATCCCCGGATCAACCGGAACCGAGGGCGGACAAGAGCGGTTCTACTGTAACTTGACAACTGCATACATTTCCAAGCGACTTCTATCGATTAGGGACAAGTTTTACAACTTATGGATAACCCCAATGTTATTAAAGTGCTTGGATTGTCTTATCACAAACCCAAAAAGCTTAAATGAGGAGTTGGATAATCAGCGTCTCGTCGATCTGTACAAAAGACCTCTTACGGGCCAAAAAATGTTTGTATTTTTTATTGTTATTGGTGTAAAAGCACACTCCGGAACGTTCTGTCCATGTTCAGAGTGCTCAAATTGCTTAGTTTTCTTGTAACTCTCATTGCAGTGCCATTTCGTAGGCAAGAGTTGATCATTTTATCCGGTGATACCTCTTACGAGCTTAGTAAAGATTCCTGGCAAACAAATTAACTTTTTGACAGTTTTAATCGTTAATAAAGTATTTTTTTTAAAATGTTCTATTTACACAAGTAAAAAAAATATCTCTTGAACGAAGTTATTCGGTATTTTCCTTGCCCTGAAAAGTTTTATTGTAGGCATTTACGAGGTCTCACACATAGTGCGACGATATATAAACTTACTATTTCTCGTAGTTAGAAGAAAAGTCTCTCTTGCGGGGAGATTATGACAGCATTAGTATCGCTCAAGCTATTGGCATTCAACGCCAGAATGATTGAATAACAATTGAGGACTTTTGCGTTCCTCCTCCAATGCACTGGAAGCTAATGTTGTATGACTGGATACCAGAGATGCTTAAATTTTATTTAAATGCTTTTCAGCAAACACTTCCAGACCCCAGTAACCTCGCTCGTTGCAACTATACCGAGGATAGTTCATGTCACCTTTGTAGCAATACCCCTTGCACAGCTAGACATATTTTAGCTGGCTGCAAGGTGGCCTTAGATCAAGGACACTACCTCCACGACAAAGTCCTCGCTGTTATTCGCGAGGTAATTAGCCTCTCAGTGACTTGTGCCAACAAGGGTTTGTGCGTACCGTCCAAACCCCCAATGCCTTCTAAGGGGAGGGGATGGGTAGTAAGGTGAACACTTACATGTGGCAAGACAGCTGTCCTAAACCTACCACAGCCGGTCGTTAGTTCGGAATCCACAGCTCACCCCCCAGAAATGTAATAATATTATTATGTTGGGCCTGACAGTCGGTGAATTCCATGGTAGCTCCGTTTGTATATTATTTTATTTAAAATATCTGCAATGTTAAAAAAAAATGTATTTATTTGAGATTTTTCTTTCATTTAATTTACTTAGTCAATTTGTGCTGTTCTTTTAACAATGGTTTCTTTTGTTCTACTCTTTATTGTGAATTTTCACAATGGGCGGATTTCATCCACATTTTCTGATATCATACCACAATTTCTTACAACCAACCCTACTATAAAGTATTTATATGTATGCGGATATTATGTGTGTAAGTGTGTGTCCTGTTATTGTATTCGCTTGATAGAATTGAAATGCAATTCTGTTAATTTAATCCCAACGGAAAATGGTGACCCAACCGTGAATCGAACCCATAACCTTACAATATAACATTAGGTGACCTAACCACTATGTCACCGGGCCTATTCTTCACATGTTAAAATAACTCACCGTGTTTTGCTTTACGTTCTTGTTCTTTTTTTTCCCGCAGATCTGATGAAATCATTATTTTGTTGTATTATTTCAGTTGCTGGTCACCTTTTGGGTGCATTGGTCATCGAGGGCAAGACCAAGCAGGTGTTTGAGCTGCCGAAGGAGCCGGGACACGTCCTGTTGCTCAACAAGGACAGGATCACAGCCGGCGACGGAGTCAAGGCACACGACCTGCAGGGCAAAGCGGAAATTTCCAACCAGACAAACGGAAAGGTCTTTGAGATCCTCAATTCTGTCGGTGAGCATTTAACAGAAGGAAGAAGGAGGAGGATACACCTCATCTATGTAATTTACCATCTAAAAATATATAAATGGAACACCCCTGCAATCTACAACACTTTTTTTTATTTTTCATTACTTCTTTTTCTTCTGGTACCATGTCCGCTACTGAATGTTGGCTGTCATATTGGCTATAAACAGGAAACCGTTTAGCTACCCATCCAATTTACTCTTCAGTTACATCGAGGTATATACATAAAATCGATATTCAAATGCTCGAGAAATTTGACAACCCTCAACCCACGCATAACGCTAACTACGGGCGTTTGCCGTAACGCATCCCTCCTACCCTATCCCCGCAACGCCTTAGCACTCGATAGTGGTCTTACTATTCTAACCGAGCACTTACAGAGTGCACAGTAGAAGTATACTGTGATATGATATAAATTGTAGGTTAGGGTAAGACATCAACTTCTAGTTTAACAGGTCTCGGGCTGCCCGTCCGTTAACTTTTTACAAGCTTTAACCCCTCACATGTGCAAATTTTGAAGCGGACAACTTACATACAAACATTGCAAGTTAATTTAACCCCTCAAGACAGTAACGTCCCGAATCGGGTACGATGTATTGTAGTCAAACCTCAGTAACGTCCCAAAACGGGTTCGAGCGTTGCGCGACAAACCGCGCTCTTAACGAACTGAATTTACACCAAAATCACAGTGCAACCATTCCCTGTTAGATATGTGTGAAAAAGACGGATAAATTCTGTATTGTACGATTATTCAGTCGTGCTTCTCGCAGTCTGGCGGGTGTAAATCTTGGCAGTCACCTGCCATTTCTGAGAGTTGAAGGTCAAAAATAGGACTTTAGAAAAATGATCATAAGAAAGAAACTACATGATGGATCATGAAAAGAAGAATTGTAGAATGATCGCATTGAACATGACGACGAGGGTCTGAATATGGAGCCAGGAGATTGCCACTGGAACTCTCTGGCGAAAAGTAAAGCTTGTTTTTAAAAACCCTTTTTTACTTTTAATTTATTTATTATTAATATGTGTTTGTCAAATTTTAGGCTATTGAAAAATTTACCAGCACTGCGTGCGAGTTTTAGTATCGGAAACAAATAAAATATTTATTGCTAAACTCTATATTTACTCAATGCTGTGAAGGGTTAAATCTAGGTACTTTCTTTCTATACAGGTATCAAAACTGGATATGTGAGGGCAGCGGGTCCAGCTGCGTTCATCTCGAAAAAATGCGACATGATTCCAATTGAGTGGGTGACGAGGCGTCTAGCTACTGGCTCCTTCATGAAAAGACATCCTGGAGTCCCTGAGGGTTACCGATTCTGTCCTCCTAAACAGGTATGTGCGTTAAGTGTATCGGTAAAATTATGGTGTAGAGTATTTTGTGTTAATCTGGCAATCTTCCGTTTTACATGGCTCACGCTATTGGCCTTAGTTGCCAGAATGATTGGACAAAAATTGGAGGCTTTTGCATTCCTCCTCCAATGCACTGGAAAGTAATGTTGTATGACAGGACGCCAGATATGCTGAAATTTTATTTAAATGCCTTTCAGCATACACTTCCAGACCCCAGTAATCTCGCTCGTTGGAGCTATGCCGAGGATAGTTTGTAGCAATACCTCTTGCACAGCTAGACATATTCTAGCTGGCTGCAAGGTGGCCTTATATCGAGGACGGTACACTTACCGCCATGACAAAGTCCTCGCTGTTATTCGCGAAGTAATTAGCCTCTCTGGCTCGCGCCAACAAGTGTTTGACAGTACCCTCTAAACCCCTAATTCATTTTGTGCAGAATGGCTCTAAAGGTAAAAAACATTTCACTACAAAACCTTTCTCAATAATTAAGAAAGCTTCAGATTGGATTCTGGAGGTCGATTCGGTCTCTAAGCAGTATAAATTCCCTAAAAGTCACGGATGCACAGCCCTCCGTCCAGATATAACTCTTTACTCTCTATCTCGGGGCCCTTATTGTAGAATTAACTGTTCCATGGGAATCAAATATCCCGAAAGACCACAATATTATATATACAAATTAAATAAAAACCATGAACTCGCAAATGCCGCCACCCGGAACGGCTTCACTGTTCACCTTCACGCCGCGATGACACAGAGGAAAATATTGTGAATGTGCATCTTTTTTTTTGTGATGATGGAAATATCCATTTTGTGGAATCGTTTTATATCATTTCCAGGTGGAAATCTGCCTGTGTGTCTTATGTGTATTCCCCCACGATAGCGTCCAAACGCTAAATCCGATTGAGCTGAAATTTGCCATGCAGGTATCATTCGGTCATGGCAAAAGTTGAAAAGGTTGTAGTTAAAATCGGTCAATCGGTGCACTAGTCGTATTTCAATCTTGAAATATTGGACATATAGACTTGAAATTCAGTACATACACCCTTGTGCAAATTAATCTGAACACTGGCAATTTTAGTCAAATAATGGTTTTATTCATGAAAATCATACAAAACTTTAACTTAGCTTATAAATTAGTATTTTATGTGGCCTCCTTTAGCTTTAAGTAGCAACTGTATACGCTTCGGCATTGATTCCACCAAGTTTTTACAGTTTTCACGAATTTTCGGATCTCTGTACCACACCTCAATTACAGCATTTACGAGCTTTTCTTTTGTAGTGCAGTCCATTTTTCTTAGCCGTGCTTTACAGATTGACCACAAGTTTTCGATTGGGTTTAAATCTGGAGAGTTTCCAGGCCAATCCAAACACATAATGCTGTTATCGGTAAAGAATTTCTTTACCAACTTGGAAGCATGGCAAGGAGCCAAGTCTTGTTGAAATATTTTAGTCTCTGTTGGAATTTTTTTTAGCTCATGTATCATTCTGTCCGTCAAAACTTCTATGTATTTTGCACTATTCATCATTCCTGTTACCGGAACTAATGCACCAGTGCCATAGAATGAAAAGCAACCCCAAAACATTTTCTTAACGGGATGTTTCACCGATTGTTGGATATGGGCTGGAGAAAGTGGTTCTCCGTCTGCCCTGCGAACGAATTGGTAACGCATACCCTGGACAAAAAAGTGACTCTCGTCAGAAAATAAAACGTTTTTCCAATCCTCAGAAGTCCAGAGCTTATATTTTTGTGCCCATGTCATCCTTTTTTTCTTCATGGTTTTTGTAAGAAGCTGTTTTTTTAAGGGTCTCCTAGCTTTTCGCCCACTTTCCAAGAGTCTTCGACGTACCGTAGATGCGTGCACGATCGTCCCAGAAGCTGCAAGCTCCTTTTGTAAGTCGTCACTAGTCTTGTGTGGGTTAATTTTACTGTTGCGAATCAAAATGGTGTCATCTTTCATTGTAGTTTTCCTTTTGCGGCCACATTTTCCGATTCGTTGTGGCAAAATTGAACCAGATTCCCTGTGATTCCGTATGATGGCGTTAGTTGATCCCAGTGATATGCCACATTCCTCAGATATTCGTCTTTGACTTAGCGATGTGTGCGCATCTAGAGCAATCACCTTGCTACGGATTTCCAACGAGATATCCATCGTCTTCGTAGGGATGAATTACATCCGAATATCTTCAAAAATCTTCAAAAAGTCCCCGACATACACAATGTGAGGAAAAAACACTAAAATCCACGCACAACAACAATATGACAAGCTCTTAGGGTCACATTAGAGGTTAGAATGACATTTCACAGTACAGAACAGTGTTGCCACATCAAAAAAACAGATTTTACTTGCCAGTATGAAATATTTTGAAGTGTTCAGATTAATTTGCACAAGGGTGTAGATGCCTGGTTGGGCGGAAATCACATTGAATTTTTGCTGGTCAGTATATTTGCGTAAACGATTGGATCGAACGAGTTTAATGTTTAATGTGTTGCATTCTTATTATCCGTGCTCGTTACCGACTGTCCCGTTCAATCAAATAGAGTTGTCAACTACAACGGGCGAACCCGTCACCTCAAGAAGTTTTAACGATTGTTGTTTATCTCCCGTGAAGTGAGCGCTGAAGACTTGAACAAAACAGTCCACCGTCAAGCTCCGCCACATGCCCGTAATAGGCCAACGTCTTATCCGCGATTACCCAGTGGGCATACACTCACGCCCTTACTTCCAATTGTGACCAGATTACTCCGGTCTCTCGATTGGTTACAAGTTCGAGGTCGCTTGCGCGGTCCTCTCCCTTACGAAGCGGTGAAACGGTATAACCGAATCTATCGCGGACCACGGCATCCTTTGCCCGGCTGTTCACCCAGGATTAGGTAGCTGATGGTCGTTTCAAGAGCAGTCGCCGTAAGGTCCGCAACCACCCCCGCTCTATAGGAAGCAGTACTGCTTCCAGACTCCCCCGACTGTTAGTCAGAGTGAACAATCGATTGGCTTACGCCGCACGGTGCGCAGACCGTCCAGGAGCGCCAGAAGGTTGATTCTTAGGGGAAACTAGCCCTAAGGCCAGAGTCCTGCCCGGGCTTGCACTTCATGCGTGGAGGCCGCCGGATAGGTGTTGACCCGTGAGTGTGACCAACCCTGACTGGAATGGGTCTTCGTGGCCAACTCAGCAAGGGCACATTAGCTCAATCAGTTCAACCTCCTTCCCGAAGGGACATCACGCTGAAAATCCTTCTATAACTCCTCGGCTACTTTCTGGGAAAGTTTTGTGGTGACAACCGATTTTATTTTCTAAAGAGGCGGTATTAACACTTTTATTTAGTAGTATATAATTAGGCCGTGTGAAACAGGTGTTTTTTTGTTTATGAAATAAAATTCCGTAAACGATTAAATTGAATGGGTTTAATGGGTTGCTCTCTCACTATCGGCGCTCATCGCCGTCCTCCCCCTTTCAATATGCTCAGCTTCCTTCCCGAAGGGATAAGTACTTCTACAAGTCCTTTGCTACTTGCCGGGAAAGTCTTTGGATGACATAACCGATTTTTTTCTAACATACCCACGATATGCTCAAACATATCAAATTCCTCACATTCCAGACATGAAACTAAGAAGATAAGCTTTAGTTATCTTTTATTTATCTGCTTATTGGAATCGATCAAAATATAGGTCATAACTCATCTGGTCAAAGATGATCAAGTTATCTTTGACATGTTTAGCCTTACAAGTGTACTTGACCTACATTTTATTTTTATCTAATCATACGTTTATCTAGCTGCTTTATAACATCCATCGCACTAGAAGATAGTCGTGTGGCGATGCACCCAACATGCAAAAATTGTATTTAAATGTTTTCTGGCATACACCTCCAGACCCCAGTAACCTCGCTCCCTGGAGCTATTGAAAGTATAGTTCATGTCCCATTTGTAGCAGTACGCTTTGCATAGCTCGATATATTTTAGCTGGCAAGTCAACCTTAGATCAAGGCCGGTACACCTACCGCCATGGCATCGTTGCTGTTATTCACGGGATAACTAGCCTCTCATTAGCTCTTGCCAACAACTGTCTGACAGTGAAAATCAAAATGTTCTTTATTCATATAGACACAATTAAATATTAATTTTAATTTATGTTCTTATGATGCGTCCAAACCTTACTCCTAAGCAGTTTTGTCATTTACATAATCAGATATTGTATAGCATGTTTTTTTACACAATTTTGCTTTGATGGTGACTTTAAACTTATTTGCAGGTAGTTCTCTAATAGTATGAGGAAGTTTATTATAGAAGCGTATAGATTGTCCCAAAAAGCAATTGCTTATTTTGTGGAGACGAGTAGCACATACAACAAGGTTATGCTTATGTCTAGTATTTAAATTATGAGTGTCGCTTTTTTTTAAACTTGTCAATATTCTTGTGGACATACAACAGATTTTCGTATAAATATTGTGATGCAGTATCTTCCAAAATATTTTTTTGTGTCCCTTGAAGTACCTCTGCATTAGTGGAAAGGAAGCCAAGCACTGGTCATTTCTGTCGTCTCCACCCATCCCACGATTATAATCGATGACTGCCTTGGGTTTTAGAATTGGATTCCTAGTTTTGCAGTAATTTTTACCAGTATCCATCATAGAAATATTTGAATGCATGGTTGACAGTATATGAATGGGTTTTTTGTCAATCCATCTTATTGCAGCTATGTCTTGGCTAAACAAAATTTGGGCATCACCTCATTTCAATCTCTTTTGTTTTTTTATTATTATTTATTTATTTATTTAGGTACTTAGGATTAGGTATACAGTTCATTCATAGGTCATGTAATCTTATAATAATTATATAAGTTATTTAATAATTAATATAGGGAGGTTTAACACATCTTACATGACCTTTACTGCCAATAGCACATCTAACTAGGCGATAATTTGGCCCGTCTCTAGATGTGCATATTTTTATGCAATTTTAAGAAATGAAGTGTTTTTTTAAAAAAATAAATAATTTGGACCCACCACCTGTATATACACATAAATATACCAATTTTATAAAATATATAGCTATGTAATAAATATATACATTTATAGTTGTAATTTAATAAAATTTAATTAAGAAAAATAGATAAGTGATACTAAATAAATTGTCGTGCGTTGCAAAGAAGTTGATCAGTTTTACATATCCCTTGTTAAGTAGCCATCTATTAAGGTTTGCTTTAAATATATTTATGTTAGGATAATTTTTCATGTCTTCACTAAGGGAATTATATAATTTTGGGGCTATGTAGAATATATGTCTCTGGGCAAATGTTGTCCTGACTGACGGAATTATATAATTGATACTCGCGGACATTCTTGTATTCAGATTGTTTTGAGTTCGGGCATGGTCATCTCTAGATTTGTAGAATGCAAGAAGTGCTTGCTTAATGAATAACTGTTTAGCTGATAGCACATGGGATTGGGAAAATAACAAGGCAGATGGATGACGCCAGTTTTTCCTGTGAATTACTCTCAATAATAATTTCTGCGCTTTTGTCAATCTATCCAGATTATCATTAGTAGTAGCGCCCCATGCCGCGACTCCGTAGGACAAAATACTCTGACACAAGGCCATGTATACCATTCTTATGGTTGTTTTGGACAGAATGTTGCGCAGCCGAAGAAATACATAAACCAGCTTTCTAATTCTCGAACTCAAATTTGCAATCTGATTTTCCCAACATAGCTTCTCATCTACCGTTATGCCTAAGTAGGAGACTGTTGCAGATTTGCTTAATTTAGTACATACACATCTATTCTTATCCAAGCATTTGTCGGTATGAATGGCAAGTGTTTGGTTGAGAACCTGGCTTGGATTTCCCCGCAAGCTGAAAGTGATAAATTTTGATTTCGCAGCATTTAGCGTTAAAATTTGGTTGTCGATCCAAGTTTTAGCCAGTTCCAAGTTACTTTGAGCTTTGAAGAATGTGTCATTCCAATTATTAGTCGCAGTAAGAAGGACAAAGTCGTCTGCGAAGGATACAATTCTACCATTAACAGGTAATTTGCACAATTCGTTGATGTAGATTAAAAAGAGAATTGGACCCAAAACACTACCTTGAGGGACACTAAATGAAACGTTAGTCGCTTCGCTTATTTGTCGACCAATTACTGTGCTCTGAGTCCTCCCGTCTAGGTAACTCCGAACCCATTTTAAGGCCACCCCATCGATTCCGTAGTCAGTAAGTTTTTTTTCGAGGATTACATGGGAAACTGTGTCAAAAGCCTTTGACAGGTCAAGGAAAGTGGCAATTACCTTTTTTCCTTTGTCTATGTTTTCCACTATATATTGTATGACAGCATTGATGGCCTCACTGGTTCCCCGACCCTGTCTAAAGCCATACTGATTATTAGATAGCAGCTTCTGTGTCTCTAGATATTGTGTTAGTCTATGTTTGAATATTTTTTCATACACTTTAGAAACCACACTGAGGAGGGAGATAGGGCGATAATTTCCTATATCTTCTTTTTTACCACTTTTAAATATTGGTTTTATTATCGCTTTTTTTAGCCATGTTGGAAATGTACCAGTCAAGAAACTGAGGTTTATTAGATGAGCAAGCGGCTCGGATAATGTTTCTGCAGATTGTTTGATTATCTTTGCCTGGATCCCATCTTTTCCTGGAGCACAGTCGTCTCTGATACTTTTTATAGTCTTTAAGACCTCTGCTTTATTCGTTTGCAATAATTCGAATTTTTCATTTATTTTCGGTTGCTTATGCATTGATAAGGCTAGCTCCCTCTCAGACGTACCCTTTTTATGCAGTATAGAGTTAGCTAGGTCTTGTCCTATACCAGTGAAGTAGTCATTAATGTAATTCAATATATCGTTAGAGTGTAAGTCCATTTTTTAAAATTCCTTTTGCGTTTATTCTGTACTTTGGGAGCATATTTTTCCTCATATCGCCTTCGGATTTCCCCTTCGGATTCGTTCCTTGAACAATAGGAGAGACAACGCGTGTTAATCAATCAGTTATTTATGCCCTTACGGGTAAGAGTAAGGTATTTAGATCTGACGAAGTTCGCTCTCTGAGTGAAAATTCTATTTGGGTTTTGTGTCTCTAGCACTGTTATGAACTAGCACTTTCAACTTCTGAGAGTTTCGTTGCCTGAGTCGATATAGCGTCGGGGATAGCGTCTGTGTTTATATAACTTTAGTTCGGAACTTCGTTTTCTGATGGCTAATTGGTATAGTTTTTCACGAATTAAGTTTATTTAAACGACTTCCGTTTTAGTACTCCACAGAAATGCTTGCACTATTTGACAGTCTTGCAGCTACTAATGTGGAACGATAGGTGCTTGTGATCTCTCGGTTCGGAGGGCGGCGATTTCCTGTCATGGCAATATCATTATTATATTAAAATAAACGGAGCTCATGACAAAATTCTACTAGAACAGAACTGTTCTTACTGCATTTACTTTCTTATTTTTCAAATTTTGAAATAAAACTGGGGATGAATACCATAATATAGTTGACAGGCGTTTCGCCGGCTTTGTGTGTCAATGGGTTAACTGATCTTTGGGAATCAAATATCCCAAAATACCATGAGTATAAATTCAATTGATGAAAGGATATATACCATTTTTATAAATGCAATATTGAGCAAGCACATACAAAATTAAATGTTTACGTTAGAATAGCTCCCGGCCTAGTTAGGTGACATTTCCACCAAACTATGCAATGTATTCATTTTCTGGTATTGACTCAATGTTACAAATATTTTTGTGCATAATACCTTAAGTTTGTGTAATTACCTTAAATTGTGTACTCACATAACATATTTGCATTACTACAATAAACAAAATAAGTATAGGAATCTAGAGCTGTTAACTACAACGGGCGAACCCGTCACCTCAGGAAGTTTTAATGATTTTGATCGACCTGCCTCCCGTAAGGGGAGCGCAGAAGACTTGGGACAAAAACAATCCACTGTCTAGCTACGCCGCCTGTCCATCAGAGGCCAACGCCTTACGGTGAGGCACTTACGGAAAGGGCAGCCTCGCCCCCTGACCACCAGTTTGGAAGAATATCTCCGTCTGGAATTACCCTACAGGATACCTCCTATGTACCTCCTGACTAGTTACAGGATCGAGGTCGCTTGTGCGTCGTCTCCCTTATGAAGCGATGATTTGGTGTCAACCGAATCTATCGCGGACCACGGCATCCTTTGCCCGGCTTATTCCCCCCCGGGATCGGATGGCCGAATAGTTTCAAGAGCAGTTGCCCTAAGGATAACAACCACCCCCGCTCTATAGGAAACATTACTGTTCCCAGACTCCCCCGGCTGTTAGTCTGAGTGCACAATCGATTGGCTGACGCCGCACGGTGCGCAAACTGTCTAGGAACGCCCGAAGGTTGACTCCTAGGGGAGACTGGTCTGCAGGCCAGCGTCCTACCCTGGCTCTCGCGTCTGCGAGCAGGCCGCCGGATGGGTGTTGACCCGTGAGTATGACCGACCCTGAACGAATGGGGCTTCGTGGCCAACTCCAACAGGGCCCATTAGCTCTTATATCTAGGAATCCTATACTTATGATTATAAAGGATAAACAAAGGAATCAAATATCCCCAAGGATCACAACTACAAACTAAATAAATTCGGGGCCTGCCAGCCAAATCCCTGTTTCATCCATAAAGATCTTGGTCTCGTTAGGAAAATAATAGGGTTTTGAATATATCCCGAGAAGCAGAACATAGAACGAGTATCATCGCAGGATGCGGCATCCTTAAGTGAATGAAGCTCAAGCTCAAGCTCATTCATTCTGATTATTTTTTGCCATATTTTTTATTTACAATATTTAATGTTTGATTAGTAGAATATCATATTAATTTATATTGTTTTACAGACCAGTAATTTATATTGCGAATTAAGAATACGTTTTTTGTATACATGACGACAATCGAGTTGTATTGTTTTTCATTTGTCGCTAAGTGATAGCAATGGAAATTGCCTGAATGTTATCGCAGAGCCATTTAGATCTGACTTCTGACCCCTGTCCAAAAATATATTGTGAAATCAATAGAGTTCAGGTCATCGTGGACAGAGATAATAAGTGTTTTTTCTTGATGTTTTAAAAATATTGTGCCGACCTTGACACACCTTTGTCTATTGTCGAAACCTAAGGATTAATAAATAGGGTAGATGTCTTATGGATTCGCGAATAGAAGAAGACTTATTCTAAAATACAAGGGCTGCCCAGAAGTAAAGTATCCAATCTTTCGCTGTAGCTTTGTACCTAAGTGTGCTACTATCAAAATATGTATAATTATTTTTATTATTATTATTTATTCTGGGTGATTTTGCCGATACATTCAGATCAGATTAGCTCTGGAACCTCCTACTTATGCAAAATAAAAAATCAATATCAAAATCAAAATGTTCTTTATTCATATAGACACAATTAAATATTATTTTTAATTTATGTTCTTATGATGCGTCCAAGCCTTACTCCCAAGCCGTTTTGTCATTTACATAATCAGATATTGTATATATGCTTTTTTATACAATTTTGCTTTGATGGTGGCTTTAAACTTATTTACAGATAGTTCTCTAATAGTATGAGAAAGTTTGTTGTAGAAGCTTGATTGTCCTAAAAAAGGATTGCTTATTTTGTGGAGATGAGTAGCACGTACAACAAGGTTATGCTTATGTCTAGTATTAACATTATGAGTGTCGCTTTTTTTTTTAAACTTGTCAATATTCTTGTGGCCATACAACAGATTTTCGTATATATATTGTGATGCAATAGTAAAAATATTTATCTCTTTGAATTTTTCTCTAAGGGAAACCCGAGGACTAAGTTTATATAAAGCTCTTATAGCCTGTTTCTGTAGTATAAAGATGTTATTGATGTCTGCACAGCTTCCCCAGAGAAGAATCCCATAGGACATATTGCTATGAAAGCAACTAAAGTATACTATTCTTGCTGTATCTACATCAGTCAGCCGCCTTATTGTTTTAACTGCGTATGCCGCAGAGCTAAGTTTTCCTGACATTTTCTCAATTTGTGGGCCCCATTGTAATTTGAAGTCAATTGTTATCCCTAGAAACACAGTTGAAGCAACAGGCTCCA
This sequence comes from Micropterix aruncella, assembly GCA_944548615.1. Lineage (NCBI taxonomy): Eukaryota > Metazoa > Arthropoda > Insecta > Lepidoptera > Micropterigidae > Micropterix > Micropterix aruncella. The sequence goes on from OX155973.1 coordinate 10,647,765, forward strand.
GTCAAGATGTAGATGTCCTGGTAAAGGTGTGTTGCGAGCATTCGAAGAGCATAATAATATGATATGCCTGCATTGGGACAGAAGTACGAGAGATGCGAAATGCAGGCAGTTAGGTATGTTGAAATAGAACCGTCAAACGCCACGCATTGAACGAAGAAATTCCGTAAAGGTCATTGCCATACGACAGAGTATGGGACAAACACATGCCGAGTGAGGGAGTGGATTAGACATAGGAAACAAGGCGATCAATTGTAAAATGCAGATTTTGTGCTGGGCAAAGATATTTTGAAGCGATAGAAAATATGGAGAACGAGACCTCATCGGGCTCAATAATATTTTATTTTTGTAAAAACGAGAGCGCGGAAATACTTGCGAGAGTGGCGTGCAGACAGAACAGAGACTGGAGCCGTACTGAGGCAAGCAGCGGCGAAATGGACACATTTATATCAAACAGCGAAGCACGCAAAGGGGACAACGCTAGAGCAGAGAGGGAGAAGAAACACCCGGCGTCTCGAGGTCTACGGACGATGTAGTTATATACTATCCTTGACCACTCTGTGAACCATAATGCCCCCCTGCCAGTGTTCAACTGTCGTCCTTCCAGGTGGCGGTCCATGAATACTTCTCGGGTGTTTTCCCAAAATCTACCCATGTCGACCCGGTTCACAGAGAAAACGCATTCAAAGCAAAGCTCCGTAGGCAGAAACGGCTACTTCGTCGCCAGCTACGTGAAGCCAAGAAAGCCGGAGATAAGGCCCTCTGCCACAACTTCTCGCTCGCGTACCGCTCTATACTCAAACTGATACAGAGCGTAGCAACGCAAAACAACAAGCGCAAAGAAGTATTTCTCAAGTCCAAAGAGGAATCTCGGTTTGACAAAAACCGTTTTAACTACAGTAAAAAGGTTTTGTCTGCCGCTAAGGGCACAATCCCAATCCTGGAAGAAATGGCCACGGAATACTTTTCGACCACTTACGCGGATCCAATGCGGCTCCATACCTGCCTGCCTGCATTAAACCTCCGCACCTGCCTACAGTAGCTTTCGCCTCTCAATCCCCATCTCTAGATGAGATTTTAAATCAAATAAAAAGGAAGGCTCTACTCCGGGTCCCGATGGTATTCCCTACTTAGTGTATAAAAAGTGCCCCTGCCTTCTGCAATATTTAGGATCCATCTTCCGACATATATGGAATAGCGGTGTAGTCCCACAGAATTTCGGCCGAGCGACAGTCATCTTAATTCCGAAGGTCCCAGTTTGCGCCGGACCAAAGGACGCTCGGCCCATTGCCCTGACAGATTTTGTGGCCAAAATCTTTTTTGGCATAGTCCACATGAGGATGAGCGAATTCATGCACCGGAACGAGTACCTTGGAGTGTCAGTACAAAAAGGCTTCATGCGTGGCGTCTCAGGCTGCCTCGAGCACAATTCTCTCTTGGCTGCTGCCATTAAGGATGCGAGACAGCATGAACGTCAAATCAATGTATGCTGGCTCGACCTAGAGAATGCCTTTGGGTCAGTTCGGCACAGTCTCCTCCACTTTGCGCTTCGCTGGTACAACTTCCCACCCGTGGTGCGTGACATTGTAGCCTCCTACTACAACTGTCTGACGTTCCATATCAAATCGCAAGAATGGACTACCCGCTCTATATCATATTCAATTGGACTGTTTCAGGGCTGTTGCCTCTCTCCGACGATATTCAATATCGTTTTCAATATACTGCTGGAAAGCCTGACCCAGTTCGACAAGAAGTGGGGTTACCGTTTTAAAACAGACGGCCAATACACCTCGTCGTGCCTCGCTTTTGCCGACGACCTAACTTTTATCACCACGAGCCCCAAGCAGCTTTCCCTGCTATTACAGAAAGTGGAGCTGTTCTGCGACTGGTCAGGCTGTATAAAAGTGAAGCCCTCCAAATGTTTTTGCCTTGGACTCGCCCGCATAGATACAAAATTTACGTCCTATGACCCGAAATTGGTCTATAAGGGCTCTATTATCTCCCTTATAGACCCAAATAAGCACTTCAAATTTCTTGGTAGGAAAATCACCTGCCAGGGAAAAGACCTCTGGCGATCATTTTATAGAACATTTCAGCAGTTGCTTGGAAAAGATAGATTCATTGCTAATTTCTGGCCCTCGTAAGGCTTGGATCTATGACAACTATCTATATCTTGTGTTACGATAATGCACTCGACGATGAGCAATTGATAACATTTTTCCGTTGTCAAGCGGTAAATTCGTTTTATGTTATTTATACAGTATTAATGTTTACACTCTCTCATTATTTTTAGGAAACATTCTACAAAGATGATGCCAACCACGATCCTCAATGGTCTGATGAGCAGATCATCTCTGCTAAGTTCAATGTCAACGGAGTGCTGATTGGTGGGTATTTTTGTATTTACTTTAACACCCCACCCAATCGCTTCCAAAATGAGAATCTTAATATCTCCCAAATGAAATGATAATAATAATAATATTAAAATGCTTTATTAGTTTAAACGAATCAGTGAGCTTATTGCGTCAAAGCAATATCTTACAACTAACCTTGACCTAATAGGAAAACATGTTTTGCGGTAGTAATAAGATAATACTATTATTAAAATCACTTATAAAGGCAGATCGTATCAAATGTATCTTTTGTATCAAATGTATACGATTGTTTTTAATACATAAATTAAAAAGTCTAAAAAGAGAATAAATCTATAATAATGCAGGGAAGGGGGGGAACGGGAGAGGATGAGAGAAATTTATGAGTGCGTTTTAAAGTGTTTTTTAAACATGCGTTTAAAGCAATACAAACTTGGTGCTGTCCTTACATGTGTGGGTAAAACATTCCAGAGACGGGCTCCATAGACGGAAAAAGGAGTGCGAGCAGAAATCATTACTGCGACTAGCAGTAGGTTGTCTTCAGATTTCAAAGGGGGCCCGTGAGCTGATAACCTACTTTTGAGATAGCCCCTCCAAGATCCTGTAGAACAAACCGGAAACTCTCTTATCTCCTTTCTCGGGTCATCAGCCAAGGAAGTCTCCTTCTGTACTCCGTAATATGATCATACTTTCTTAGGTCATAAATAAAGCGAATGCAAAAAATTTGCAACCCTTCAACCCTGGTGGCTAGATCTTTTGCTATAATAATGCGAAAAGTGAAATGTTGTGTGCTTCTTATATTATTTAAAATCTTTTTTTACTCATTTTGATAAATCTTTATTAAATTTCTATCAATCCAACATTTATTATCTGTTTTATGACACTCTCAGTCCGATTGTTACATCATCTCAAGCCGTATATGAAAATGTCCCCAAGTTTGCGACGATAACCTATTAATTATTTTTGTCCTTTAACTCTGATAATATTTAATTGGTAGTTAATTAAATGTATTTATAGAAATTATACATTAATTCGTTCAAAATCACGTCAATTGTTATAGTCCGAGGCAGCGTCAGAAAAAGCAAGAGTTTTGTAAAAGCTGATACTTTCAGATCAGACAGTATTTTAGCCATAGAATGCTGGGGCAGAGTCAGCAGGCCAGACTACGGGACACCTGGCGCTGGCGCAAATTCATCAGTATACAGCGAATGCAATACAGAACTCGAAACAAATGGTCAGACTGCTTAACAATATAATGCGCGGTGTCAGTATTACTCCATACTTGTAACAAAATGAAGTCCGTTATATTGCGCGGCACATTAGACCGATGCGTAATAGTTACTGACAAATACATACCGGCGTTTTTGCAGGGACTTAATTTTTGTGACATGTATGGAACTGACGTCACACGTTTATTGTTAAGCGGTCTGACCATTTGTTTCGAGTTCTTTATTGCATCCACTGTCTAGTGATGAATTTTCAGATTTTCCAAAACACTTTAGGGTACTAATTAAAATTACAACTTTCCTTGTACGCCAGCACCAGGTGTCCCGGAGTCTGGTCAGCTGACTCTACCCCAGCATTCTATGGCCAAAATACTGTCTGATCTGAAAGTAACAGCTTTTACAAAATTCTTCTTCTTTTTTGTTGCTGGCTTCCCAATTATTAGGTAATTTTATTTATACCTGTAGGAAGTTCGAGCTTGCCCAAATATTGAGCAAGTTATAAGGTAGTTTTTCCCCTCATATCTAGCCAAGGAGAGAAAAATCACTTAACCTCTTTTGTATTGTGTACCCTATAGGGTACGGGTACGGCAAACTACTAGTAACGCCGGTGCCATGTGCCCTATGGGGAACGGCGGACCATGAAAATCTTTTCTTTGATTTCAAAGTCACATTACAGTATTTATTTTGATGAAATATTGTGGTCGATATCGTGGAAATATTAAAATTTCGTGAAGTAGTCATTTTTGTATGATGCACTTCTGGGACGTTTAGGTTAGTTTCCACTGTCTGAGGGATTGATTTTAATGTTCTCAGGTCACGATGAGGTGGAAATCATGAAGAAGATGTCTCTCTTGGTGTTCGAAGTGCTAGAGAAGGCTTGGGCTCTCCGCGACTGCGCACTCATCGACATGAAGATTGAATTTGGAGTGGACGAGAACGGTAAGTCTAATAGCGCGCATCTAATAACGTTGACAATGCCGATTCGGAAGTGCCAATGCCAATGCCAAACAAGTGGCATTGCGCAATGCCACTTCCAAATAAATGGTAGTAAACAATAATGAGATGGATTGAAACCCGTTTGTATCGTCTTTTAATTTACAGGTGAATTGCTGGTTGCTGATGTTATTGATTCCGACTCATGGAGACTTTGGCCTTCTGGAGATAAGAGGCTCATGGTTGACAAACAGGTTGGTGTCTTGCTCATCAGTATTAATATTAAAACCCAGCACCCAGCTAGAAACGGGATTCGCAGTTCTAGAACGGCGCGATGAAATCCACGGTGGAAATAAAAAATCTCTCTTGTGCAAAGACCGGTTTATTGATATGCACAATGTCTTACACTCAACCTACAGACTGATGTTATATGTATAAGTGGATGACTGTAGCTACATACTGATATAATAATTACTTAAAACAAAGTGGTAGAACAAATTATGTCAAATAAAATTTAAATACGAAATAAATACTCTAAATAAGAAAATAACTAATATAATAGATTAATACATGTTATACCTCATATATACATAAATTACTGCATACGTATACACACTACTAACATATATAGGTCTTGATGTTCAAGTCTTGGGAGTCCATGGTGTGAGACAAACATACTTGATATTGCACTGTCACAAGTTCAGTTCTATGATGAAGATAGCTTCACATCGTACCAAAAATCTCTATAACAACTTCGTCCTTATGCGGAAAAAAAACAGAGACAATCAATGTGTTGCTCCAAAAATCTACAACAGCATAAAAAGCAAGTTAAAACTTCAAGAAAACATGACGGCACTAAAGAAACTAATTTTAAACTGCTTAAGTGACTTAGAAAGCAAACCGACTTTAGCAAATTGCAGTGTTGGGTCAATCGACTAAATTTTTCAATAAACTAATCAATCATGATTAATTTAATCATGACTAATTTAGTCGTGACTTAAGTTAATCGTGATTGAAATAATCATGACTAAATCAATTAGTCATTAATCGTCAATCGTCCATCATGACTAACTTGCTCTTTAGATGCCACCCAACATTTCTTTCTACCTATTGGTTGACTGTATACACAAGAATAATAATACATTGAACATTTTCAATTATTTTGAACTGTAATCCTATATTTAGCCAGTCAGACGCTATCAATGCCTATAGGCATTTTGCATCATTTGACAGATCCACGCGTAGCCCTTTCGGCTGGCCCCCGTATATAATATACAGAGTAAGTTTTTAATTACTGACACCCTTGCAGTGGGTGAATTAGTACAAGCAAACAGGCGTTTTATAAAAAAATTTGAAAACAAAGCAAAAAAAAAAAAAATTTTGGTAAATTTGAAACGTTTGACTGATTATATGTTTGACATGCGCTGTCTAGCAATAGGTAAAATATCTTGAATAAACAATATATTTTACCTACCGCTAGATGACGCAAACTCTTTTTATACTATTTTTCAAAACAAAAAACTTTCGGAATTTAAAAACAAAAAAAAAGTGTTTTTTTTCATTTTTATTAATCAAAAGTTGCTTATTTCGTATTGATTCATCCACCGCAATGTGTCACTAATTCAAAACTCAACCTGTATAAATATATAATATCCACGACTATCAATTACTACGTAACAAGAGAAAATTCATAAAAAAAAGAATTTGTTAGTATTTATCTACAAAATTGACCAAAAAGTTGCTGCGTAGTTTCTGCGTGCGAAGGTTGGCTTCCGACTGGTTAAGCAACGGCATTAGCCGATTTAATAAATGTGGTTTATTAATTGTTTTTGCTTAAATTCAACTATATTGGAGATATTTTATTTCCCAAAGTGATTAGCCTGGTTTTTGAGATGGGTGGATGAAAGGTGATCGTTCACCGGTGACAAAGGGACTCCCATTAAACCTAAATAGCACAGTCAAAAGTTTTGCACATCCATACATACATCTGTTTAAACATAAGCATTTCTCATTCAAAATTTAAACAAACTCGCAGTTTACACCTTACACCCATTCTTACATCTCTATATCTTACTTTCTACATATATTACTCTGTGTTTTTTATCTGGTAAACTAAATGGTGAGACTCGATTTAATTCTACAATAATACCTTCTTTATTCTTACGAGTGACCTTTTATGTTTTGATTATTAATAGAAGAATTTGATCATTAATGAAGAATTCAATCATATCACGGCCAAATGTAAATGTAATACAACTGTCTATACAACTATGTATTAGTTTTTAGGAAAATAAATTATTTGATTTGATTTGATTTGACACACTTCCACACGGGACAACAACTAAGTACCTCGGCGTACATCTCGACAGGAAACAAACGTGGAGATACCACATAGAGAAAAAAGGGAAGAGCTTAACATCCTACTCCAAAAACTGAACTGGCTTGTAGGAAGAACATCACACGTATCACTAGAAAACTCACCTACAAAGCAGTATTAAAGCCTGTCTGGACATACGGAGTCGAGCTCTGGGGCTCTGCGAGGAATTCAAATGTGAAAATTCTCCAGCGATTTCAAAATAAAGCTCTCAGAATAATATCAAATGCTCTTTGGTTTATGAAGACCTCAGAAATACATGAGCATCAACAAATCAGAACTGTAAAAGAGGAAATAGAACACAGGATATAGTCATACAAATATCAAATAACGTCACAATGACATACCAACACCTCAGCTATAGCCCTAAGCGAACCGATGGCCATGAAAAGGCTCAAACACCACCACATATGGGACCTTACTAAATGAAGGGTAAAATAATTTTGAGAGGCAGATTCTTCGCTGGAAGAATGGACCTCAGCACTCAATATCCGCAAAAAAAATCTGGTTTAAAAGGTTTTAAACCAATTGCAAGATCTATAAAGAATTTTTTTTTTCAACTTATAGTAAATTTCAACACGGCTACAGAATATTTGCATACTCGACTTGCGCAAATTTAAATATATAAGCGAATATCGCAACGAACTTCATTGGCTTCGAATTTGTCAGAGCAGAAAGCTGTACGCCCTCTCACTCCTTTAGAATGGAATAGAATAGAATTACTTTATTGTGCTATAAAAACATAACTTAATGAATATTACACTGGTTTTTATAAAAAAGACAATTTATGCACAAATGGTCCTTTACAAAGTTCTGAATAGTCCAATGGCACATTGTTATCTTAAATAACTACACTATAGCAATTTCATTATTTAAGACTTCTTTTTTCACCTACTCATTTACCATCCATTCTGTTCGACTTTGGAACCAGCTTCCGCAGGTTACTCTCCATTACAGTTAAATTTAAATGAAAGACAATGAATAAAGCACATTGATTCAATCGACGAATGCCGTTTTATAAATATAGAAGCTGATGAAAAGCAATGTTATTTCTATACCTATTTCCTTTATAGGTGTACCGCAACTTGACTACTGTGACCGCTGCGGATCTAGCTACGGTAATCAAGAACTTCACCTGGGTTAAGGAGCAGCTTGACCATCTGAAACCCAAGATCCACAACCAGGTCGTCATTTTGATGGGATCTCCGGCCGATGAGGGTCACTGCCAGAAGATCGCTAAAGGTAGATAAAATAGGAGTTTTAATATAACTTCAAAGAATAAAAATAATGAAATTGAAACTGTATATTCCGCCATTGAGAGTATTTTTTTCTTTTTCAACCTTCCTTTTATTTAATTTGTTTTCATTTTAGTTTATTCACCTTTGGTTATTTAAAGAAAACAATCGGTTGTGTCACCCCAAGACTTTCCCGGTAAGCAAACAATCCCCCTCCCCGCCAAACCCCTCAACTCCCCCCCCCCCCTCGTCAACTCTCTCCCCTCCCCCCCCCCCCAGTTGAAAAAAAATTGGCTATTTAAAGAAAAAAATCGGTTGTGTCACCCCAAGACTTTCCCGACAAGCAAACAACCCCCCCCCTCAACTCCCCTCAACCCCCCCTCCTCAACCTCCCCCCCCCCCCCGAGTTGGTCCACCAGAGGGTGCATTAGTCATATCAATCATGAAAGTCATATCAATCATGAGTTTTGGTTGGAATATGTCATATATAAGCCACACTAATATTATTTAAGTTCCGCCATAAAATATTATCAGTTAATATAATTAAAATATTGTAAGTTCCGCCATCAAATATTAACGCCGAGACACCGATTCGAAGAAACGAAACGCGCCACTCGGGGCCATCGTGTAACGAAACCCAGATGGGTTCGTTCGCCGGCTGAGAGATTTAGCAGAGAGCTTGTCGATTTTATTTATGAAATTATTATTCAGATGAAATCGGTCCTCGGCTACTCGCCGAGAAAGTCTCCGGGTGACGACCGATTTTTTCATTATTAACTTCCGCAGGGTAAATAGTTGTTTTTGCACAGGCTCCTCGACCGACGATTCCATAGCTCAGAATACTTTGACGCGAGGCATAGTACGTAGTTTTTAACGTCTCGGGGTTTAAAATATTCCTTAGATATCGATATAGGAAAGGCCGATGACGCTATAGAATGATGATATTATTATCTCGTACGCAGCTTGCAAGGAACTAGGTCTGAACGTGGACACCAGAGTGACGTCGGCCCACAAGGCCACGGAGGAGACGCTGCGCATCATGCAGAGCTACGAGGACACGCACGGAGCCCTGGTCTTCATCGCCGTGGCCGGCCGCTCCAACGGGCTCGGGCCCGTCCTGGCCGGCAACACCAGCTACCCCGTCATCAACTGCCCCCCGCCATCCGACAGACTAGTCCAGGTCGGTATGCCGCTTCCCAGGCATTTGGATTTTGTTGGGACTCCGTCCTAAGTTCAGAGTCCGGCGGCATAGTGGCATTGATTATATATAGTATTAGATTGCTCATATCCATAGTACATTTTGGCAACTCTTCTGCGCTAGCGAAATGCAGGTGGCGCCAATAGCATTAATGGCAAAACTAATAGCAATTTATTTGGCCATCTATAATCTTCGATAATGAATGTTTTTTTTTTGTAAAGGACTGATCGATTATAAAAACCCAATAATTTAATCAATGATAAAAAAAAATCCTTCTTTGGGTGCCTCTCCGACTAGTGAAGGTTGGCAGTCAGCTCTGCATAATTCTTTTGTATCTATGCGAAGCTGAGTACTAGACAAAATAGTAAATAAGAAAATATAAATTAGGTAACAATAATAACACTCAATTATTAAGACTATCTATCGCATTTTTTATATAGGCTGATTACATAACATAATGATACGGAGAGATAGAAAACCGTCTATTATTTCCCTAAACGTTAAAGTGCATAATTATTACATATTGAAACCTGTATACCATTTTTAAAAAAATCGTCTTTATATAAATAATATAAACAGAATGACACTGGTCTGGGGTATGGCAGTACAACCATGAGCGATGTGGACTCGAAGAAGTCTCACTTGTGGAGAAATTACGACAGCAACAGTATGGCTCATGCTATTGGCCTTCAATGCCAGAATAATTATACAACAATTGGGGACTTTTGCATTCAGCCTCCAATGTACTGGAAGGTAATGCTCTATAACTGACACCAGAGATGCTGAAATTTTATTTGATGCCTTTCAGCATACTTTTCCAGACCCCAGTAACCTCGCCCATTAGAGCGGAGCTATGCGGAGGATAGTTAATGTCCCCTTTGTAGCAATACCCCTTGCACAGCTAGACATATTTTAGCTGGCTGCAAGGTGGTCTTAGGTCAAGGACGGTAAACTTACCGCCATGACAAAGTCCTCGCTGTTATTCGCGAGGTAATTAGCCTCTCAGTGGCTCGTGCCAACGAGGGTTTGACATTACCCTCCAAACTCCCAATACAGTTTGTGCGGGATGGCTCTAAAGGCAAAGAACAGTTAACTACATAACATTTCTCAATAATCGAGAAAGCTTCAGATTGAATTCTGGAAGTCGATTCTGTCTCTAAGCAGTATAAATTCCCTGAAAGTCTCGGATGCACAGCCCTCCGTCCAGATATAACTCTACTCTCTATCTCGGAAGGTATATTATTGTAGAATTAACTGTTCCATGGGAATCAAATATCCCAAAAGACTACGAGTACAAATTAAATAAATACCATGATCTGCAAATGCCGTCACCCGGAGCGACTTCACTGTTCACCTTCACGCGGTGGAAGTTGGCGCTCGTAGCCTGCCAGCCAAATCTCTGTTTCACCTCTTTAATGATCTTGGTCTTTCCAGAAAAATAATCATCTCTATCGTAGAAAAATTATCTAAAACCGCGGTTTCCGCATATCAAATTCTATGGCTTTGAAGGGGGGGTGAATGGGTGGTAACATGTGGTAAGTAAGCTACACCTACCACAGCTGGTCGTTAGTCTGGAATGCACTGCTCACCCCCCATAAGTGTAATAAGTATTTGATGGGCCTGACTTCGGTCGGTGAATTCCATGGCATTTTATTCCATTTTCCATGGCTCCGTTAGTATTTTATTTTTTATTTTTATTTAGCCTGTCTATGACCTGTCTATGTCTAAAGATGACCATTTTAAAAATGGTCATCTTTATATAAATAATATTAAAATAATAATTTACTACATATTTAAAAATGTCTTTGTTATTTTATTACTGTTTTATTTCTAGATAGATTACCGTATAAGCGTGTTTAGAGAGCTATCTAAAGTGCGTTGCTATACTGTTATACCACGAATGCCGTTATATTGAACATAGAGAATATTAAACAACTTTTGGAACAATGAGTGACATCTACAAATCCTAGTTGCCAAATCGTTATACTGCATTGAGCAATCTAATGCGTTATATAATCAATGATAGTGGTTAGCTCGCCTGATCCTACATTGTAAGGTTCTGGGTCCGATTCCTGGCTGGTTCACCTTTTTCCGTTGGGATAAAAATTAACGGAATTGCATTTGAATTTTTGTGAAACGAATGCAATAACGAGACATACATCGACCAGCATATGGAATATGTCAATAGGCAATGCTAATGGCCCAGATAGATGGGCAGCTTGGAGCGCTCGTGGTCAGCTGCACGAGAGCAGTCGTGTTGCGGTTGTAGTTGACTGCAACACAACTGCTCCAAGCAGTTCCTTTGCAGTTGGGTTCTACCGCAACGCGACTGCTCCAAGATGCCGCTGTTCATTCAGTTGCAATATCGAGGCGGAGAGAGGAAGTGACGAACAGTCGGAGGTAACTGCTGGAAGGGATCCATCTACGGCGGGTCCACTTTGCCGACGACCTAACTTTCATCACCAGAAGCCCCAAGCAGCTTTCCCTGCTATTACAGAAAGTGGAGCTTTTCTGCGACTGGTCAGGCTGTATAAAAGTGAAGCCCTCCAAATGTTTTTGCCTTGGACTCGCCCGCATGGGCACAAAATTTACATCCTATGACCCCAAATTGGTCTATAAGGGCTCTAATATCTCCCTTATAGACCCAAACAATCATTTCAAATTCCTCGGCAGAAAAATCACCCATCAGGGAAAAGACGTCTCGGGCGATCATGTTATAGAGCATTTCAAAAGTTGCCTGGCGAAAATAGATGCCTTGCTAATTTCTGGCCCTCGTAAGGCCTGGATCTATGACAATTATCTAGCGTCACATTTGTCATGGCCCTTTCTTATTTACGATTTTACCAAAACCCAACTGTCCCGTCTAGATGCGCTGGTGACAGCTAGTTTAAAATCCTGGCTGTCCTTAGCCAAACCAGCTGACCCCTCGACTCTCTTCAGGTCCAAACAAAATTTTGGGCTAGCGCTTAAACTGCCCTCTCTGCTCTACGCCAACTCCAGAATAACTAAAAATTCGATTCTGTGCAATTCCAAAGATCCGGCAATATCGAAGCACGTAATAAGTGGCCGTAGTGATTCAAATGATCTACAAGCCCGCGTAGACTTCCACAAAAAGTTCCTTACTGGAATCAGCCAGAATGGCACTGGTCTGGGGTATGGCAGTACAACCACGAGCGACGTGGACTTGAAGAAGTCTCTTTTGCGGGGAGATTACGACAGCAAGAGTATGGCTCATGCTATTGGCCTTCAATGCCAGAATGATTGGACAACAATTGGGGACTTTTGCATTCCGCCTCCAATGCACTGGAAGGTAATGCTCTATGACTGGACGCCAGAGATGCTGAAATTTTATTTGAATGCCTTTCAGCATACACTTCCAGACCCCAGTAACCTCGCTCGCTGGAGCTTTGCCGAGGATAGTTCTTGTCCCCTCTGTAGCAATACCCCTTGCACAGCTAGACACATTCTAGCTGGCTGCAAGGTGGCCTTAGATCAAGGACGGTACACTTACCGCCATGACAAAGTTCTCGCTGTTATTCGCGAGGTAATTAGTCTCTCAGTGGCTCGTGCCAACAAGGGTTTGACAGTATCCTCCAAACCACCAATACAGTTTGTGCGGGATGGCTCTAAAGGCAAAAAACATTTAACTACAAAACCTTTCTCAATAATCGAGAAAGCTGCAGATTGGATTCTGGAGGTTGATTCGGTCTCTAAGCAGTATAAATTCCCTGAAAGTCTCGGATGCACAGCCCTCCGTCCAGATATAACTCTTTACTCTCTATCTCGGAAGGTGGCTCTTATTGTAGAATTAACTGTTCCATGGGAATCAAATATCCCAAAAGACCACGAGTACAAATTAAATAAATACCATGATCTTGCAAATGCCGTAACCCGGAACGGCTTCACTGTTCACCTTCACGCGGTGGAAGTTGGCGCTCGTGGCCTGCCAGCTAAATCTCTATTTCACCTCTTTAAAGATCTTGGCCTTTCCAGAAAAATAATCAACTCTTTCTTAGAAAAATTATCTAAAACTGCGATTTGCGCATCTCAAATTCTATGTCTTCGAAGGGGGAGTGAATGGGTGGCAAGGTGAACGCTCACATGTGGCAAGACAGCTGTCCTAAACCTACCACAGCCGGTTCGTAAGTCCGGAATCCACTGCTCACCCCCCAGAAGTGTAAAAAAAATAGTATTATGATGGGCCCGACTCCGGTCGGTGAATTCCATGGCAGCTCCGTTTGTATTTATTGTAAACCCCCTGATCATCAGGATGACAACAACGAAAGAGTTGTGACAGCCGGAGAGACGGTGGACGGCGTGAAAGAACGCATCGGGTCGATGGCCTTGCAAGCCAGACCCGATTATATATAAAGCAAAAAAGAAAAAAAAGGAAATATGCCCCCAAGCGGCCTATCAGGGGGGGAGAATTCCCGCTACCCCAGTTGAAACCCCAAACAACGACACGGCTAAAACGACACCGGACCTTGCTTGCCCTATCTGCGGGAAACAATATAAACGATTAGCATGGTTAAAAAAACACATTGCTGGGCACGATGATAGCGACGCTGCACGTCAGTGTCTTAAACCGTCGCAAGGAGTCACGGACAGAGTTGAACCTCACATGTCCCTTGACTCCACATCTGCCCGCAGTTTGTCACCAGACCGGTCTCCTCTACCCGCGTAAATCGTATCCTTCCCTCCTCTAAAATTCCCTTCACTTGCGAAAGAGGACTGGGAATTTCATAATAATAATTTAGCTTCTATTCTTGACCACTCTGTGAACCGTAATGCCCCTGCCAGCATCCAGCTGTCGTCCTTCCAGGTGGCGGTCCATGAATACTTCGCGGGTGTTTACCCAAAATCTACCCATGTCGACCCGGTTCACAGAGAAAACGCATTTAAGGCAAAGCTCCGTAGGCAAAAGCGGCTACTTCGTCGCCAGTTACGTGAAGCCAAGAAAGCCGGGGATAAAGCCCTCTGCCACAACTTCTCGCGCGCGTACCGCTCTATACTAAAACTCATACAGAGCGTAGCAACGCAAAACGACAAGCGCAAGGCAGCATTTCTCAAATCCAAAGAGGAAGCCCGGTTCGACAAAAACCGTTTTATCTACAGCAAAACGGTTTTGTCTGCCGCCAAGGGAAAAATCCAAATCCCGGAAGAAATGGCCACGGAATATTTTTCGACCACGTATGAGGACCCAATGCGGCTCCATAATTACAGCCCTCCGCCGGGCATTACACCTCCGCCCCTGCCTACGGTAGCTTTTGCTTCTCAACCTCCATCTCTAGATGAGATTCTTAATCAAGTAAAGAGAAAGCCGTCGGGCTCTACTCCGGGTCCCGATGGTATTCCCTATTTAGTATACAAAAAATGCCCCTGCCTTTTGCAATATTTAGGATCCATCTTCCGAAATATATGGAATAGCGGTGTAGTCCCACAGAATTTTGGCCGAGCGACAGTCATCTTAATTCCGAAGGTCCCAGTTTGCACCGGACCAAAGGACGCTCGGCCCATTGCTCTCACAGACACTGTGGCCAAAATCTTTTTTAGCATAGTCCACACGAGGATGAGCGAATTCATGCACCGGAATGAGTACCTTGGAGTATCAGTTCAAAAAGGCTTCATGCGTGGCGTCTCGGGCTGCCTCGAGCACAATTCTCTCCTGGCTGCTGCCATCAAGGATGCGAGACATCACGAACGCCAAATCAATGTATGCTGGCTCGACCTAGAGAATGCCTTTGGGTCAGTCCGACACAGTCTCCTCCACTTTGCACTCCGCTGGTACAACTTCCCACCAGTCGTGCGTGACATTGTAGCCTCCTACTACAACTGTCTGACTTTCCATGTTAAAACGCAAGAATGGACTACCCGCTCTATACCATATTCAATTGGACTATTTCAGGGCTGTTGCCTCTCCCCGACGATTTTTAATATAGTTTTTAATATACTGCTGGAAAGCCTGACCCAGTTTGACAGGAAGTGGGGCTACCGTTTTAAAACAGACGGCCAATACACCTCGTCGTGCCTCGCTTTTGCCGACGACCTAACTTTCATCACCAGAAGCCCCAAGCAGCTTTCCCTGCTATTACAGAAAGTGGAGCTTTTCTGCGACTGGTCAGGCTGTATAAAAGTGAAGCCCTCCAAATGTTTTTGCCTTGGACTCGCCCGCATGGGCACAAAATTTACATCCTATGACCCCAAATTGGTCTATAAGGGCTCTAATATCTCCCTTATAGACCCAAACAATCATTTCAAATTCCTCGGCAGAAAAATCACCCATCAGGGAAAAGACGTCTCGGGCGATCATGTTATAGAGCATTTCAAAAGTTGCCTGGCGAAAATAGATGCCTTGCTAATTTCTGGCCCTCGTAAGGCCTGGATCTATGACAATTATCTAACGTCACATTTGTCATGGCCCTTTCTTATTTACGATTTTACCAAAACCCAACTGTCCCGTCTAGATGCGCTGGTGACAGCTAGTTTAAAATCCTGGCTGTCCTTAGCCAAACCAGCTGACCCCTCGACTCTCTTCAGGTCCAAACAAAATTTTGGGCTAGCGCTTAAACTGCCCTCTCTGCTCTACGCCAACTCCAGAATAACTAAAAATTCGATTCTGTGCAATTCCAAAGATCCGGCAATATCGAAGCACGTAATAAGTGGCCGTAGTGATTCAAATGATCTACAAGCCCGCGTAGACTTCCACAAAAAGTTCCTTACTGGAATCAGCCAGAATGGCACTGGTCTGGGGTATGGCAGTACAACCACGAGCGACGTGGACTTGAAGAAGTCTCTTTTGCGGGGAGATTACGACAGCAAGAGTATGGCTCATGCTATTGGCCTTCAATGCCAGAATGATTGGACAACAATTGGGGACTTTTGCATTCCGCCTCCAATGCACTGGAAGGTAATGCTCTATGACTGGACGCCAGAGATGCTGAAATTTTATTTGAATGCCTTTCAGCATACACTTCCAGACCCCAGTAACCTCGCTCGCTGGAGCTTTGCCGAGGATAGTTCTTGTCCCCTCTGTAGCAATACCCCTTGCACAGCTAGACACATTCTAGCTGGCTGCAAGGTGGCCTTAGATCAAGGACGGTACACTTACCGCCATGACAAAGTTCTCGCTGTTATTCGCGAGGTAATTAGTCTCTCAGTGGCTCGTGCCAACAAGGGTTTGACAGTATCCTCCAAACCACCAATACAGTTTGTGCGGGATGGCTCTAAAGGCAAAAAACATTTAACTACAAAACCTTTCTCAATAATCGAGAAAGCTGCAGATTGGATTCTGGAGGTTGATTCGGTCTCTAAGCAGTATAAATTCCCTGAAAGTCTCGGATGCACAGCCCTCCGTCCAGATATAACTCTTTACTCTCTATCTCGGAAGGTGGCTCTTATTGTAGAATTAACTGTTCCATGGGAATCAAATATCCCAAAAGACCACGAGTACAAATTAAATAAATACCATGATCTTGCAAATGCCGTAACCCGGAACGGCTTCACTGTTCACCTTCACGCGGTGGAAGTTGGCGCTCGTGGCCTGCCAGCTAAATCTCTATTTCACCTCTTTAAAGATCTTGGCCTTTCCAGAAAAATAATCAACTCTTTCTTAGAAAAATTATCTAAAACTGCGATTTGCGCATCTCAAATTCTATGTCTTCGAAGGGGGAGTGAATGGGTGGCAAGGTGAACGCTCACATGTGGCAAGACAGCTGTCCTAAACCTACCACAGCCGGTTCGTAAGTCCGGAATCCACTGCTCACCCCCCAGAAGTGTAAAAAAAATAGTATTATGATGGGCCCGACTCCGGTCGGTGAATTCCATGGCAGCTCCGTTTGTATTTATTATTGTGTCCAATTGGCAGCTAAAAACCGCTCTTGGATGTATCAAAATATTTGTGTTAGGTAGTAAGTGTCATTACTACTTTAATATTAACATACATATGTTGTCAAGAATTAAGCTATTAGATTGTAACAAAAAAAAAATAGTATCTAAGAAACTTTGGAACCTACTAAAAGTTATTCAACGTAAAATCTTATTACAAAACAAATTGAAGGCTTATTAATTAAAATAGTTAATAATTCTGATGGCTACCTACTAAAGGCCACTCAACATAATAATTAAAATAGTCAGTAAAAATTTGAATAATCAAACAATTGAAATAGTCAATAATTCTAATATATAAGTACTAAGATGCATTTTTTTCTTCACGCTGATGCATTTTTTGGTGCGATTGCAAGCGAACTGCTCGAGCGGTCCGTGTATTGCAAACGAGAATTTTGTATTAAAACTGCAGATCTCCCTACAGCAACAGCTGTAGGGAGATCTGCAGCCACGACTGCTCCAAGCTGCCCGTCTATAGGCACTCTAAGAGTTGTTAAGAGTTCACTTATTATCATTAGTTAAATAATGGTTTTGCGTAATCAATCAGCATTTTATAAAAGTCCCTTCATTATCAATGACAGCTTTTTGAAACTGGTCCAAGTTGACCTAGTGAGTTCCATGACACTGAAACTTTTTATTAGAGAGTGATTTGTATTAGTGTTTTGGATAATACGGATCAGTACCCCTTTACAGTCGCCTTAATAATCTAGCAGTAGAGATGAGATTGTACGATAATAAATTTATTTTTATTTTATTTTTATTTTCTTAAGGATAACTTACAGCCAATAATTTTATAGTGAATAGGAAGCTTAGAGCCATTTACAAGTTACCACTGATAATAATTAATTCTAAATAATTAATAATTATTTAAATTTATAATTATTATTATTTTTTTTATATAAAAATATATTAAATAATTAATTTATATTAAATTTATAATTAGTTATATATATATCTTAAATTTTTTATTAAATTCATTATATAAATTTATTATTTAATTATAAATAATTAATAATTATTTAAATTTATAATTATTATTATTTTTTTATATAAAAAATATATTAAATAATTAATTTATATTAAATTTATAATTAGTTATATATATATATATATATATATATATATATATATATATATATATATATATATATATATATATATATATATATATATATATATATATATATATATATATATATATATATATATATATATATATATATATATATATATATATATATATATATATATATATATATATATATATATATATATATATATATATATATATATATATATATATATATATATATATATATAGATATATATATATATATATATATATATATATATATATATATATATATATATATATATATATATATATATATATATATATATATATATATATATATATATATATATATATATATATATATATATATATATATATATATATATATATATAAAAAAATATATATATATATATATATATATATATATATATATATATATATATATATATATATATATATATATATATATATATATATATATATATATATATATATATATATATACCTTAAATTTTTTATTAAATTCATTATATAAATTTTATATTTAATTATAAATAATTAATAATTATTTAAATTTATAATTATTATTTTTTTTATATAAAAATCCCATTGTTCAAATTTCATAATAAAGAGTAGAAACAAACCCGCCATTGTTCAAATTTTATAATAAAGAGTAGAAACAAACAAACAAACTATAAAACGATTTACCGTGTGAATAGCACCTGACATTTCGGCGATGCTGCAACCGCCATTGTCCAGGGTAGAACAGTCTACCTTGGACAATGGCGTTGTAACATCGTCGTAATACTGGGTGCTACAAAATTCATTCAGTGCATTCGTTTTTAAACCTTATTATAATGTCAAACAACAGCCATAGTCTTCGATTTCAAACAAACCAATATTAGATAAATGTCATCGTTGTGATAATCCCAATTTAATTTCATCATATTTTTAACGATACGTCTGAGAATAATCGAGTTTTGTGTGATAAAAGGAAACACTCATACTCACTGCTTATATACAGCAGCGGCTTTCAACCTGGGGGGTTCGAAGGAGACCCCCGGGGGTCGCAGGCTATCTTATCTTGCAAAATCTTTATTTATCTTATACGCCAACATTTACAGCTTCAGAAGAGAAACATATTTATTATGTGTTTTTGCTATTGCTTTTACAAACTTTATGTTGATCTAAGACGGAAACAGTTAGGTACAGCTTTGAAAATGAAAAACCGTTTAAATTAATGTGGTTTTTACCATTGTTTTTACAAAAAAAAATATTTATTCGGTGCCTACAGCTGTGGAAGAGACTAAGGGGGGTCGCGAAAGGGTTTTTTGTTTTTACTAGAAAGGGGGTTGCGATCTAAAACAGTTTGAAAAACACTGTTATACAGGATTTATTTTTTAAAAAATCTTTTCAGGACGTTTGGTCGAGTCTGTCGCTGCCTTCCGGTTTGGGATGCGCCACTGTGGTATACCCTGACTCGGCAGCTGTAATGGCGGCCCAGATCGTGGGCCTGCAGGACTACACCATCTGGGCCCGACTTCGCGTCAAGCAGCTGGATATGTCCGTCGCCCTCCGCAAGGCCGATCAGAAGATAAAGCAGATGACTCTTTAAAAATCTGCAAAGTCTGAAAATATTTTACGACCAACGTCACGAATATCTTACCTACAACACATTCCTCAAACTGTGCCATTTGATGGATCTTTTATGTTTCATTTTAATAATATCTAATAATTTGTTATCATATAAATATAGCTGTATACGTATATAATTGTATAGTAAAATAAATATTTTGATGCTATGAACTAATTTTGTTTCAATTTGTTCAAATTATTATTCAAGCTCAAACAGAATCTGTGTTTCTTTTGGTCTTCTTATTTCTTGCGTTTCGTTCAAAGGGCGATATTATCATATAAATAAATACTAGTAATTATCGTACAGTTACTCAATCGAAGGGCGAATTTATCATATAAATAAATATAATACTAGTACAGTAGAACTCCAATTATCCGAACTCCGACTATCCGAATCGCCGATTATCCGAATCACTTTCAGAAAAAAAATTGTCCAAAAAAAGTCTTTTTTTAACAACTTTATTTACTTTTTGTTCTATTCATAAACACTTATTAATGACTTTACTAAGATTAGAAATATTGGTTTTAGTAATATATTTACTGTTAAGTGCGCTATTATTCTTCCCCCCGCGAAGCCAGTGTTTGCGCGTTCGCTCACTATTGTCCTTCCCTCCGCGAAGTCAGTGTAGGCACAACAGGTGGTATGAGTCCCCACTCCAGTTCCGGCGCATTGCAGTCACGGCGCACCTGTCATTGTTTGTTTTGATTGTAGTCAGTGTGCTATTGACCTTGCTCGAGGACGCTACTCTTTCGCTACGGCTTACTTTTGTTTGTGCGTGTACAATATGTAGGTACTGTATTGTTTTTTACCATGGCTTCGAAAAGAAAACGTGTTGTGCTATCGTTAGCGGACAAACTGAAAATTATAGAGCAACTCGATAAAGGTGTAACGGGTAAGAAGTTGTCTGAGATTTATGGTGTTGGACAAGCAACAATTTGTGACATTAAAAACAGTAAGTCAACACTTTTAAACTTTGTTTCGGTGCTTGAAAATGAAGATGGAAGTTCCTCCAGGAAAACAATGAAGACAGCAACCAACAAAAATTTGGAAGATGCCGTGTTTAAATGGTTTTTGCAGCAACGTTCTATGGGAAATCCGATTTCAGGTCCAATCCTTTGTGAAAAAGCCAAAATCTTAGCAGAAAAGCTTGGTTATTCATCTTTTAAGGCTAGTAACGGCTGGCTAAGGAACTTTAAATTCAGGCATGGTGTACGCGAGTTAGATTTGGCTGGTGAGAAGCTTTCAGCAGACTCTGCAGCTGCTGAAAATTTTATTGAAAAATTTAAAACTGCAGCAGAATCCTATGATCCGGAGTTTGTTTATAATGCCGATGAAACTGGCCTTGTTTGGAAAGCATTACCAAAAACCACTTTGGCTTCTAAAAAAACTCCTTCTTTTTTAAAAAAAACTCCGATTATCCGAATATTTGATTATCCGAATGGGTCCCGGTCCCCATTAATTCGGATAATTGGAGTTCTACTGTAATACTAAATATACTAGTAATAATAAATACTAAATACTAGTAATTATCGTATTTTTAGTAAATGTTGAGCAAGTGTGATTAACACCTAAAAATACAAAGAAAGCCATTCATTGCTGGGCCACATCGCTAAGGTGGAAGCGAGTCGGCACTACTGTGTTGTCAGAAATGTATGGGAAAGAGCAACGTCTCGAGCAAGATAAATGGTTGTTGCGCGAGCTAGATCACATGTGACATTACCAGTTGCTTCGCCAAATTACGCTATTTCTAAATCTTTCCGTTCTTTCCACCGAAAAAATAAAGCAAGTTTGCATGGGAAACATTGTTTACATCTTTATTATTTGCCGTGGAACAGACTATAGTCGCAGTATACCAAACAGTAAGTTTACTCTCGAGCTACAGGGCATTGCGGGAAGAGAGTGCGAGGAATGTGGGCAGAGGGGTACGTCCCGACGAACGCCGTTGGTTACCGTTACGCCAAAAGTCACCAGGAAGACTGGTGACTTTTCGAACGTTAGCAAAGGCGGCCGTAATATCTGTATTCATTTCGATTTCAATTTTGTTCTAAGAGGAGCTACCGTCTAGTACTATACTGTGCTATAGTCTGCCTTAGAACAGGCCTAGGCCTAGTTAGGCGACTGTGTCAATCATAAAAATAATGTCGCATCAATTTTTTGCTAACATCTTAATCAAATATGACATTAACTTTTTATTAGATGTGTTACTACTAAATAAATAAATAAATAAATAGTGTAAAATATTTAGAAGCCATGCGGAGCTCGATTTTTGGCAGTGGCAACTTTTGTTGCATAAAAAAATTGTGATATGACCAAACAGATATGTATCCATACCATTATAAAAAATAAAAAAAAACATATTTTAAACGATCCAGCATTGCCAGCCGTCTCTTTCAAATCGTATTTCACGATTTTTTTTCAGCCCCGGTACCATGTGCGATCGGACTAGCGAATCGTAATGTATTAACATACGATTTGTTGAGTTTGTATTAAAATGTAATTGTTATCAATTTTCACTCGAATTCTTATCCTTCTTTATCTTTTTACTTAGTTATAAGACTGCATTTAGTATTGCTGAAATTATGACTTTTTAAGTTTACCCTGTGAGTACTTCACCTTTTATTGAAAATTGTGTTTCGTTTACGAAAATTATGTTTTTTGTATGGTGCCTACTTTTTTCGTCAGATGTACGATATTTGAAAACGAATTGGTGACAACACTGGAACGAACTGTCAAAAGTCAGCGTGCTGTCATCGGTTGTATGTATGGTTATTAAAATCGCATATTTATCGAAAATTTAGCAAAAAAAAGTATAACTAAACGTACAAAATTGGACAAAATTCATTTGAGTGCATTTAAAAATGGGACCCATTAGAGACGGGTGAGTTTTCAAAGTTTTTTAGGTTATGTTGCAGTTTTATGTTTTTAAATATAAATAAAATGCATAATTCAATAAGCAATTTACCGATGAATTGCCCAGTAAAGACTATTTCTTTAGGTATTTGTGTATAATCGGGACGTATTCTACATTGTTGCTGTTTTAACGTCAACCAACTATATCACAAGGCTGATTCCGAAACTGCAATAATCTTTATTTGGTCTCAATAAATAAGCGAGATATAGGCATTTAAAGAAGCGTCAAACACCTACATTTCGGTAGGTTAACTGCCCTGCCCATATGAACGTCCTTGATACGGCTGCTATATTGTCGCCTGAATGCAACAAGCCGTATCACGTACGTTCGACTACAAAAAAAAATTACCCAAACCCCACAAAGCGTACGTGATACTTCAAATTTTCCTATGATTCTAACTACAAAAGAGTATCAAATATAGGTCTTATTGTGTAAAAAAACGCCAGCTATATTATATGCAAATATTGTTTTTAACTAGTTGGTTGCCAACAATGCCTATAGGCATTTTGCGTCGTTTGACAGATCCGCGCGTAGCCCTTTCGGCTTGCCCCATATATAATATATAAATATACAATATCAATGACTAACCAGATTAATTATTAGGTAACAAGAGGGAATTCTTGAAAAAAACGATATTGTTAGTACAAAATCGACCAAAAAGTTGCGGCACAGTTTCTTGCTTGGTAAGGCTTGTTTCCGACCGGTTAAGAAATCTAATTAAAAAAAACATCGATTTCTTACCTTCTTTTTGAATGATAACCCAAAGGTAGGGCGGTTAAGTTAGTTTTTTTTAAACAATTCATAAAACTATATGGCTATTTGTCTGGGCTTTTTTCTCGCACTTGGCCTCTTGATTGGGCCGTTGTGCGTGAAAAAACTATATGGCTGTAGGTAAACATAGTTTATTTAAACTATCATTAACACCATCGAATTGAATATTTTTCCATACATATTGCGTGTCCGAGGCTATTTCCTATCAGATTTAGTATTACAATGATCAAATCCGGTATTGATTTCAACAATGGATACCTACGCAAGAGTTTGGTTTCAAACTCTGTGTTTTTGGATTTGTCTAGATGGACATTTGGGTTTTTAAAATATAATTTCACTTATTTATCACAAGTAATTGATATTGGTTAACTCACAATATCATGTCGAAGTATTAACAAATATTATTAATTTTAGTAACATTAATAATTTTATTCTAATGATTACAGGTTTGTGGTGGACAATCTTGCAAATGAGGATGGTAATGAAGACCACGATGAGTCAATCAACCCGCAAGAAGATTCTATGGACCTGAGCAATGGCAACAAAGACCACAATGAGTTAATCATCCCGCGAGAAGATCCTATGGACCAGAGCGATGGCGGCGAGGAAGTAGATCCAGTGAAAGATCCCGACATGCCCAAAATAAATCATTTCAACAACATAAAGAACAAGCAAGTGCGAACGGCCAAAGCTCTCAACTTCCGCAAGCAAAAACGCAAAGGCCAGAAGGAAGCGAGGATCCAGAGACGCAAGGAAGGTATAGAGCCTGCCAAGCCGCATACCCTTGAGACGCTGAGGGAGAAGGATGAGACCATGGTGGGGAACGTCGATGATGAGGAGAATTTTGAGGTACATACATGGATATTTATTTTATTTTATTCTGGGGCTAATGTTTAGCAGACTGTATACCCATGTCTCCAGTCTAACTAAAAAAACATTTTTTTCAAAATTTTCAAATCAAAAAATGCAAAAGAATCCTTTTTATCTCGCTTGAAAATCTCAAAAAATCGTGGGCGCGTTCTTGTTTTTAGTCCGGTTTGAGCAAATGCAAAACACCCACTTCGAAAGCAAACTACGCATGCTTAAATTTTCGTGTAAAATTGTTAACACACTACCCTCTGATAACTTTTAGGTGTCAGCTATTTCACGCAACTTTACTGTCTTTCAAAAGTATTTTGTGGACTTTTTTTAATGCTTTCTGGAACAACTGCCGATTTTGAACAACCGGAGCATTCGGCATCATAGTGTTTGTACAACCGTATTTAAATTCAGCATAACTGTCGATAATAGTATGTTTCCCTGGAGCAGTCTCCATTACGCTTACCTAGCCACTGATTGGATTCAACAGTATTTTTCCGCATCAAAAAACAATGTTTAATCAACACATAAAATTCTTTTTTATCCATTGTTTTGAAAATTACAAAACTGGGGTCACTAAAACCACTAACATGTAAATTAATTGTCAGAATGTCAGGAAAATTTGACACATATCATTTGAAGGTTGGTACTATCCAGAAGTCGAATGGGTCTGTCAACAGTGTTTCCGTTTATGTGTCAAACCGGAGACTTATTAAGTGATGTGTTGTACTCATGTAATAGTTTCATCATTTTTATTCTATCTACCATGTAAAGCCGACTTTAGTCAACGCCACTGTCGCATTGTTATCACTGTAACTTAGTAGCTAGCTAATTTGTGATCATATCAACTTACCAGTAGGTCTAAGGTTACCTTCCTCTACTATTGACTACTTGATGATTATCTGTCATCGCCCAGCCTAGCATCGTCGCCGCCGGTCGCTATTTTAACTAATAGTGTCAAATTTAAATCACAAATACTTTGATATTTGTACATTTTCTGTTCGGGGCCAAATATAGCATGCTACTATTATTTAATTTTGAGATTGAATGTTCGATAATAATTTCAGGTTAAACGGGACTTGGAACTGGACGAGATGGCATCATTCTATGAGAACTCTTATGAGCCAAAAGTGCTCATCACTTTTTCTGATAACCCTCTGCGCAAAACGAGGATATTCGGAAAAGAGCTAACAAGGATTATACCGAACTCAGAGTATCGCTTCAGAAGACGGTATGTCCATTTTACTTAGCCATGTAACTATGGGATAGTGCTACCGCGATTCAGTGGAGCCAATTGTCGACAAAATTATCGATCCGTAGCCATCAATGTGTTAGTTCAGCAGGTAGAGGCGAGAGGTTTGAGATTGAAGTCGGGATACATCAAGGCTCGACGCTGAGCCCATTGGTATTTAATACCACCATTGACCACCTCACAAAACACTGTCGAAAGTCACTGCATTGGAACATACTCTACGCCGATGATGTTGTTTTGGCCTCGGACAATGTAGACGACCTACAACAAAACTTTAACTCCTGGATTGAGGCACTCGAAACAAATGGCCTTAAAATTAGTAGAAAGAAGACAGAACACATGTCGTGCATTTTTATGACAACACTAACCCTAATAACATCAAGATGTCTTTAGGAATTACGCCTTTACCGACGGTGATGCAGTTTAAATATTTGGGCTCAATACTAAGCAATGTTGACAAAATTGACAACGATGTTACTCATAGATCTACAATAGGATGGATGAAGTAGAGACAACTAACAGGCGCTATGTGCGACAGAAAAATGCCCCTTAAGATTAAAGGGCAAATGTATAAGACAGCCATTAGACCTGCCGTCTTGTATCAATCAGAATGTTGGGCGACTAACAAACAACATCTTAATAAACTTCATACAACAGAAATCCGCATGCTACGCTGGTCAGCGGGTGTCACACTATTAGACAAAATCCAAAATGGGGAAGTTTTAAAGTCGCTCCGATAATTGATAAAGTGAAAGAAGGACGCTTACGGTGGTACGGTAACGTCTAGCGACGCCCAGATGATCACATGGTGAAGCTTGCCCTAGACCTGCCAACGACGAAACATGCTCTTGGAAGACCATCCGCTACCTGGTTGACGACCGTTGAAAAAGACCTGAGAGAAGCTCAACTCGACGCGACACAGTACAAGATCGTGCTCAGTGAAGGAGAAGGACAAGGAAGGCCGACCCCAAGTAAATGGGACAGGGTCTAGGAAAAAGAAGAAGAAGAAGATTGCTCGTTATCATACTACGAATTGGCGACCATGATTTTAGTACGAAACGGAATGTGTACTCATAGTTCTGAGAATTGATTAATCTTCTATTGTTATGTTTAACCGGTCGGAAACCAGCCTTCTACGCAAAAAAAACTGCACCGCAACTTTTTGGTCAATTTTGTAGATAAATACTAACAATATCGTTTTTTCATGAATTCCCTCTTGTTACACAATAATCTTGGTCATGGATATTATATATTTAAATAAATAAAATAAAATATAAACGGAGCTGCCATGGAATTCACCGACCAAAAATCGGGCCCATCATATATAATTATTACACTTCTGGGAGGTGAAACGGTGGATTCCGGACTAACGACCGGCTGTGGTAGGTTTAGGACAGCTGTCTTGCCACATGTGAGCGTTCACCTTACCACCCATTCACTCGAAGCCATAGAATTTGAGATGCAGAAATTGCAGTTTTAGATCATTTTTCTAGAAAAGAGTTGATTATTTTCCTGGAGAGACCAAGATACTACTACTACTAATTACTACTACTTCTACTACTACTAACTACTACTACTACTACTACCAGATACTACTACTACTACTACTAATTTACCGCAGGAAGTTTGTAACACCCGACGTTTCGGCGTCCTCGCAGCCGCTGTTGTCTAGGGTAGACTGTCTACTCTAGATGACGACAAGTTTTTATGTACGAATAATCTTTGTCTTCTTTGTTTGAGAGTAGTCAGTTGAAGTAATTCTAAGCGATCTTCATAATTCCTATGCTTCAGTCCCACTGGCATTTTGGTTGCCCTTTGCTGCTTTTTTTCCAGGACATCTACATCATCGCATAAGTAGGGGTATATTCCAGAACTGATAGCCATACTCAAGAATAGGTCTCACATTTGACTTGTAGATCTTTATAACTTGTAGCCTTGTAGAATTTATTTATCTGTTGTAATTTTCAAAGGTCGGCAGTGAAGCGCATTATTGAATCGGCGAAAAGGGAGAGCTATACCGACGTGATAATCGTGAACGAAGATCAGAAGCAGCCCAATGGTTTCTTGCTGATTCACTTGCCTAACGGTCCGACGGCGCACTTTCGCCTCTCCAACTGCAAGATTACAAAAGAAATGAAGAAAAACTACAGAGAGATCAGTCAGCACAGGCCAGAGGTATATAGATCCTTTTTTTATGCACAGCGTCTATAACAAGAAAAGGAAAAAAGAGAAAAAAGAAATGCCATTTTAAAAAAAGAGCAGTACCGCATTTTGTAGAGGAAACGCTTAAACTAAATTTAGATAGGAAAAACTACAGAAAACTATATTTACAAAATTGGAAAAATCAGGGGCAGCTTAGAAAAAAAAAAAAAAAGATGTTCACGGACTGGAGTCGGGCCCATCATAATACTATTATTACACTTCTAAAGGGGTGAGCGGTATATTCCGGACTAACGACCGGCTGTGGTAGGTTTAGGACAGCTGTCTTGCCACATTTGAGCCATAGAATTTGAGATGTGGAAATTGCAGTTATAGATATTTTTTCTAGGAAGGAGTTGATTATTTTCCTGGAGAGACCAAGATATTTAAAGAGGTGGAACAGAGATTTGGCTGGCAGGCCACGATAATGGTATTTATCTAGTTTGTACTCACAAATCATACACATAAATCACTGCAGTAGATTTGGTTTTATTCCTTTGCTTTCTCAAGATGTTGCTATACAATTTAGCTCGCGCCGATGCACAGAGCATTAAAAATCCACAAAGCGGTTACAAGGGATGAAAGAATCATTTTAATTGGACGACATCGTTCTACACGGCGCCGGTAATCTCTCGAGTTTACTCGAGGTTTTTAATTTAAATTTTTGCAGTTATACATAATGCCTGGAATGGCTAAAATACAAACAAAGAAATGGGATAGAATTACGATGCTTGACAGGTCAATCCACTGTCAAAAACTGAAGCGACACTCGCCTGAATGCACCCTAATTGCATTATTTTCGATTTCCTTTGCACAAAATCGTAGACTTAAGTCCTAGTGATGTTTTTCATCTTTAGTCCAAGGGATTGCAAGTATATGACTGCACCAGTCCCTTTATTTGTATTTAATTTGTATTAACATCATGATTAAGAATGACTCACGCATATCTGTTTCTCAGGTGATTCTGAACAACTTCACAACGAGACTAGGGCACACGGTGGGCCGAATGCTCGGTGCTCTTTTCCACTATGAGCCACAATTCACTGGACGCAGGGCAGTCACTTTCCACAATCAGAGGGACTATATATTCTTCAGACATCATCGGTAAGTAATCGCCAACTGTATTCTGAGTCTCACCTTCTATTGCTAGAGATAAATTTTGTATAATCTCTTCTCCGCTTTCATCCCTGGCCTTCCAGTACGCTCTTAGGAAAATCTTTTACTGGATATATATCAGCATTCATCAATTTTCATGTCCAAGTCATTTGCAGTGCAGGTGCAGGTCCGAATATGGAACTCAGTGCCTTTGCCCGAGAGACAACTTGGAAACATGATCGGGTTTAAAAAAATCTATTAAGAGACATTAACTTAACTTATGAATACACAGACCCCCCCCCCCTCCCCGTTCCGTTGCCTAACTTGTCCTTATATCCCATTCCTCGTTACGGGTTGAGGTCACTTGTGCGGTCGTCTGCCTTGTAAAGTGGTGATTCGGTGTCTACCGAATCTATCGCGGACCATTCTTCTTATTCTTCTTTATGGATCGGAAACGTGGACGTTACTACAATCGGACCTCAAAAAGTTCGAAGTCTTCCAAATGTGATGCTTGAGGCAGATTCTCGGTGTCTCACTCCGCGACCGAATTCGAAACGAGACCATTAGAGAAAGATTCGATCTAGTAACAACGATCGAAGAAGAAGTACAAAAACGTCGACTACGATGGTTCGGCCATGTTTGCCGAATGAACGATAATCGCTTGCCACGTAAACTTTTTTGGCGAGACCGTCCGACAGAATGGAGAATTCAGCGATCGGCACTGAAGAAAAGCTGGCTAAATAACATCAAAGACGACCTTAAAAATCAACGATTATCGGTTAGGGATGCCCGAGACGTGGCAAAAAATCCTCAAGAATGGAAGCGAATCGTGAATGGAGTACGAGATTCAGCGGCACCGACAGCAGCGTATTGGCTGCGAGGGCGACCCCCTCCCCAATTGCCGGCTACGGAATAAATAATAATAATAATAATCGCGGACCATGACGTCCTTTACCCTGCTGTTCACCGGTATCGGGTAGCCGAATGGTCGTTTCAAGAGCGGCTGCTACAAGGTAAACAACCGCCCCTGCTCTATAGGAAACAAAGCCATTTCCAGACTCCCCACGGCTGTCGGAATGCACAGTCGATTGGCTAACGCTGCACGGTGCGCAAACCATCTAGGAGCGCCCGAACTACGATTCCCAGGGAACTGACCCGCAGGCACAGAGTCCTACCTGGGCTTGCATTTCTGCTTGGAGGCTGCCGGATAGGTGGACATATGGACACATGGAACTCATATTGGATCAACTGCACTGGGCCCATTAGCTCGCCAGCGATCAATTATTCAGAGAGTTTCGAGACTTAGATGTGCGCCAACTGTATAGTTGGGTATGTAAAGATAATAAATATTTTTTCGTAGTCCCACAGAATTTCGGTCGAGCGATGGTCATCTTAATTCCGAAGATTTCAGTTTCCACTGGACTTAAGCACGCTCGGCCCATTGCTCTGGCAGATACTGTGAACAAAATATTTTTAGCATAGTCCGCGCTAGGATGAGCGAGTTTATGCATCGAATACCTTGGAGTGTCAGTACAAAAAGACTTTATGCCTGGTGTCTCAGACTGCCACTTAGATGTGTATTTTTACTTCGATTAAAGGATTGATAAAAAAAATTGTGATATTGTTCTCTGGTTTGCAGTTACGAATTCACACCGGACGGCAAGAGGGCCAGACTGAGAGAGCTCGGTCCGCGCTTCACCTTGAAGATGCTGTCTCTACAGCAAGGTACTTTCGATTCCAAGTACGGAGACTACGAATGGATGATCGCGGGCCGTCGCCATCAAATGGAGACCAGCCGAAGAAAGTTCTTCCTTTAATTTTATATTGAAGTACATAAGACGAAATAAATGAGTTATTTCTTACTAATAACGGCAGTTTCATATATTCGTATCCCTACAAGTCAATCTCTCTCTAAGAATAATTAAGGTTTTCATTGCGAAAAACTGAAAAGTTGCAGTCCAAAGGGCTGTAAAGGAGGGTGGGTAGTGAGGGTGGGTTTTTGGTTTTTGTAAAGTGAATGTAGACAGTATTTTCTCCATATGTAAAGTCATTGAGATGGGATAACATATATTTTCACATATCGCATAACATTTTGGTTCACAGTCTTACCTCTTATGTCATTTTGTTACTATGACAGTACCTTTCAAAACGCCGTTGACATTTAAACGATTACGGGTTAGCGTCATATTTTTTTGGTGTGGTAGATTTTATTTTTTATTTCAAGCATAATGATAAAACACATAAAAATGGTCATACCAAGTAATGGTGCTAAGAAACAACGGCCCACATTCACATGCTCAGCGCATACCCAACTAGGCCGAATATAGCCTGTATCTGGGTATAAGACTTATTTTCTGACTTGGGTGGAGAAGCCTAACTGACATAGGTACTCATATAGATACATACACATATACATACATACACAAATATATAAATATAACAATCTAGATATATTATAGTATTATTTTTTTGCATTATATTACAATATATTACATTTTGTTTAATATCTTATATCATATTATATAGTATAATAGTAAAGTTATGCAGATTTTTTTTTTAAAGATATGACTTGCAGAAGTTTGTTCTCCCTTGAACGACCTATGTCGTCAAGAAGCCATTTTTAAATATTTTTTTTGAATAAAATTGTACTTTCTATTTCCTTTATATTTTGTCATCAAGACGGTTGAATATTTTCGGTGTTATATTATGTAGTTGAATTGTCTTTGGGCAAATGAAGAATTAACTCGGGGAACGGCATAATTCAGACCTGCAGATGCTCTTGTAGTTCGGTGTTGCTGGCTTCGTGGTCGTTTATCTGAGGTTCGATGGAAAAACATGAGTGACTGTTTCACAAACAGCTGGCGTATATCTAACACGATGTGTCGAGTTTGGAGCCAAATAAAGAGCCATTGCGCCACTTATTGCTTTTCTTGTGCAATCAAAAGAAAAATGTGAGTAAAAGCTGTCGTATATATGTGGAAATGTTCGCTATCGTCAACAAATAATCAATTTATACCAGTGATTCCCAAAGTGGTCTATATGGACCCCCAGGGGTTGATTTCGAATTGCAGGGGTCCATGTCAGTGAGAAAAAAAATGGGGGTGCTTAGATGTAAATGGGGTTTCACTTTAGTGGACCCCGTTTAGGCAGGTCATCATAAACACATAGGCAATCCGTAAATGTCTTATTACACCTAAAACAGATTGTGTGTACACAGTGGCGGCGCTAGACCACACTTGGACGTCGGCGAAATTAGGTTCGCGAGGCCTTTTTTATTTCCCAGTCAAAAAGAAAACGTTAGATTACATGAGCCGAATTATAGTGAAACTAATGTATAACGAGTTTTATTGCTAATCAAATGATGTTTTAAAATTACACAAATAGTTGCCTCACTGAACTTTTTCAGGATTATGTCATAGCTAATACTAGCTGCTATTTCAGCTTCAATTGATAGAATTGATAACGCAGATAGTCTCTCTTGGGTCATCGTGCTTCTTAAGTACGTCTTAATCAATTTTAACTTTGAGAAGCTTCTCTCAGCGGAAGCTGTACTGACGGAAACTGTGAGCATTATTCTAATCTATGTAAACATTTGGATATATTTCTTCCAAATTATTTTCTAAAATGTACTGAATGAGTTGTTTTGCGTCGTTGACAGAGTCAAGTGAATTCGCTTTTAAAAGCTGTAGCTCTTCATATAGCTCGAAAGGCTGTATGTCACTGTTTTCGTTACAATGCTTGAGAAGGTCCTCTTTTGATATCGATTTTAAATAACTGATATCATAAATAAAACCAAATTGTTCAAAATATTCATTGAGCGCTTTAAATCGACATTCGGTGTCGACTATATAATAGCATTGTGTTAAAAAAGGTAACTCTGTAACGCATTTCAAAAGATTGAATAGGTTCATCAATATGTTCATAAAACTAATTTGTAAAACATAACAAATAAAAATAAACATAATAAAATAATTTGTAAAACTTTTGCGAGGTCCCCTCAGGTGCGAGGCCGTCGGCGGTCGCCGACGTCGCCGACGCCTAGCGCCGCCACTGTGTGTACAGTATAGTATTAATCGCAATAGACGAACATGCGCGTCACAAGTGTTATGGAAGGAAATAAACTCTCAACTCAAATCGCATCACTAGTCGATTGGGGAGGCCAACGCACATGACTAACGAGGGAAGGTGCGAGCGAGACATGTGAATAAATTACGCTTCAACGGGTATCCGTGCGAGCGAGTACAATAGACGCATTATATTAATGAGCAAGCGAGACAGTGCTACAAAGGCAGTTATGGATGGCTTTCTCAAATGCTTCGTACTTCAAGGTCGTGGACGCTTAGAAATGAACACACACCATGCAAAATTTAATCACTTCAATAAAGGTACGAATAAAAATTGTATGTGTTTTTCATTTTTTACAACCGCTCATTTACCAAAAACCCTATATAAGCGATCAGTAGTGTGCCAACTGACAAAAACACATTTAGAGTTTAGGAAAATTTAATGGGATGGGGGTTTATGGGAAACAAAAAAATCTGCAAGTGGTATACGGGACAAAAACGTTTGGATTCCTCCGATTTAACCCGTCGTACGCCAACAGTGCCTATAGGCAATTTGCATCGTTTGACAGATCCGTGCGTAATTATATAAATTTATAATATACACGACTAACAAGATTAATTACTAGGTAACAAGAGGGAATTAATGATATTGTCAGTATTTATTTACAAAATCGACCAAAAACTTGCGGCGCAGTTTTTTGCGCGCGAAGGCTGGCTTTCGAGCGGTTAAACCAGGCATTGATCGATAAACGATCAGAATGAGCTACAAGACACAGAGAAGTAATTTTGCAGCATGACAATGCTCCATTACACACAGCAACAGCGGTCAGACACCAGTTCTACACTTGGCTGGAAACTTTCCCAACAGTACTCACCAGAATTGGCCCCTTGCTACTACCACTTGTTTTCATGGATGTCTCGTGCACTGTCCATGAAACCCTTCAACAATTACAGAGATGTCGAAAAATGGCTTGATGATAGATCCACAAATTGCCACATAGGAAAAATGTGTAACTAGCGATGGTGCATACTTCGAATAAACCATTTATTCCGTATCTTCCAAATTTAATGATTTTTATAAAAGAATAATAAGAATTATTAACAGCCACACCTGATACACGCATCAATGTTTGTATATTATGGTCTATCTCCAAATTGATCAGATGAAAATCATGGATACTTGAGTTAGTTTTATTGATGAAAAACACCCATTAGAAAATAATCACTGTTTAACCTCTGGGAAGCCATTACCATCATTTTGTGGTTTTTCTTTAGGAACAATTCGCAGCGGCTGATCTCCGGATTTATGCAATTATTGACTCTATTTCTCCCTCCATTGAACGTATGTCGCCCGTCATTGAATAAACCACTGTTATATATTCGTAAGGGTGCACTAACACACCCTACAAACCAATTTTCGAAGGTTGGAAAATATGCCATTGCGAGTTTCATTCCCATGGCTGGCTTGCGAATGGTTAATCCGCTGAGTGTACCGGGATGTCGCTAGAATCACCAGATGTCAATGTCATGTTATGAAAGAACTTCCCTCTTTGCGCAGAGGGTAGTTCATTTATAGTGCACTATAACTATTCTAACAAGTACGGGTTGTTGGATTACAATATTCAGCATACACTTCCAGACCCCAGTAACCTCGCTCGTTGGAGCTATGCCGAGGATAGTTCATGTCCCCTTTGTAGCAACACCCCTTGCACAGCTAGACATATTCTAGCCGGCTGCAAGGTGGCCTTGGATCAAGGACGGTACACTTATCGCCACGACAAAGTCCTTGCTGTTATTCGCGAGGTACTTAGCCTCTCAGTGGCTCGTGCCAACAAGGGTTCCACAGTATCCTCCAAACCCCCAATACAGTTTGTGCGGGTTGGCTCTAAAGGCAAAAAACATCTCACTGCAAAACCTTTCTCAATAATCGAGAAAGCTTCAGATTGGATTATGGAGGTCGGTTCGGCCTCTAAGCAGTATAAATTCCCTGAAAGTCTCGGATGCACGGCCCTGCGTCCAGATATAACTCTTTACTCTCTATCTCGGAAGATGGTCCTTATCGTAGAATTAACTGTTCCATGGGAATCAAATATCCTAAAAGACCACGAGTACAAATTAAATAAATACTGTGACCTCGCAAATGCCATCACCCGGAACGGCTTCACTGTTCACCTTCACGCGGTGGAAGTAGGCGCTCGTGGCCTGCCAGCTAAATCTTTGTTTCACCTTTTTAAAGATCTTGGTCTCTCCAGGTATATAATCAACTCTTTTCTAGAAAAATTATCTAAAACCGCAATTTCTGCATCTCAAATTCTATGGCTTCGAAGGGGGAGTGAATGGGTGGTAAGGTGAACGCTCACATGTGGCAAGACAGCTGTCCTAAACCTACCACAGCCGGTCGTTAGTCCGGAATCCACCGTTCACCTCCCAGAAGCGTAATAATTATATATGATGGGCCTGATTTTTGGTCGGTGAATTCCATGGCAGCTCCGTTTGTATTTAATTTAATTAACTCAAAACTACTTGTCTGTGTCATAAATGATTATATTTTTATGTCAACATTCCATTAGTCGCTAAAAAATGTAAATCCAGCCATTTGATAGAAATATTTTTAAAAAACAATTTAAATTAAACCCAACCATGTGTTTTGTTCGGATTCGGTCCCGAATATTAAAAAAACACATTTTAATTTAAACCCAACCATGTTTTGTTCAGATTTGGTCCCTTAAAATGGACCGATTCAATTATATTATTAGGTATGTTAGTTAGCCGTCATCCCAACCAGCTAAGGGCCCTGACATTATCTTTGGTCCTTCATTAGTTAAATTTGTTTCATATTTATGCATTTTCATGATTTCAAACACGACTCCACAGATCTTTTGACATGACATACTGAAGAATATTTTCTGAATTCTAAATTGTCAGCACAAGTATTTGTTTCCACTACAACCACTTCAGTACAAGCTGATTTCTAGTTGAGGTGATTTCTGGCATCTAGGTCAAGTCCCAAGTATCAAGCCGACATATCAAAACATGCTCAATTAAAAAAAAACTGGCGATAAATCATGCCAAAACGCTTTGGTTCTCTTTATGCATATTTTTGTAATTTTTTTATCCAAACCTTCTCTCAATATTCAAGACACTGCTAAATCATTCATTACTTTTTCTCATGTGCGACAAGTCTTAAAAATGTGACCTACATTTTCACCTCCCTTTTAACAAGGAGCAATTCAATTCAGAAAGCTTTTGAATGAAAACATACATGCTGGTGAAAATCCGTGAAAATATAGGAATTTCTCTTCATTTCTAATGCTAGATACTGTTTCTTTTTTTCACTGTACGGACACACACTCATATCCAGTTGGTTAATTTTAGAGAAAACTACTCGTTTGAATTGACTATGTTCAGTAGTATAAATTATTGGGCGTTTGGCTTACGCCATGAGGAAAAAAAAACAAAATAATGTCAAAAAAACAATTTATTTATTCCACAGCCAATCATTTCATAACTATTAAAATACTTAAAAGTTGCGCGAGTTCATCATATTTTTCTCAATGTTGGCATTTGAGTGCATATTTATTTAATCGCCTTCGCTCTGCCTTGGTCAACATCTGAAATGCGAAAGAAATGAAACATTTAACAAATATATTGATGGTATTTTTTCTTAAAATTTAGAGGAAATTTCAGTTTTTAAAGTAAAAGGGAACACAAATTTTCTTCATTTTTGTGTCAAAGCGAGCTAGGTGAATCATCATTTAAAAATACAAT
Source organism: Micropterix aruncella (assembly GCA_944548615.1). NCBI lineage: Eukaryota > Metazoa > Arthropoda > Insecta > Lepidoptera > Micropterigidae > Micropterix > Micropterix aruncella. Next base: position 10,684,614 of record OX155973.1, read on the forward strand.
GTTCCGGCAAAGCCGTATAAGAGGTGTGTCGACATTTTAAGAGGTGTAAATATAGCCTAATTATAAAAATGTTAATGGAGTTTATACAGGGTGAGTTTTAATTAACCGGCATCCAACTTTTAATAAAAATTTCTGAAAAAATAAAAAAATATGTAATTTGTAGAAAATTTGAAAAATAGTATAAAAAGCGCTAAGCGCGATGCGCTATCTAACGGTTAGTAAAATATCGCTATTATTTATTAGTGATACCTTTTTTTTTATTACCTACATTTACATATATACATTTACCTACCGAATGATGGCGCGCCGCGCCTAAACGCTCGTCAAACTTATATTTAACAGTCAAATTCATTAGATAGTGGTACATATTGATGATGAAAAATATGCATACCGAAAAACAAGGTTTCCTGATCTTGTAGGTTAGGTGACCTATTTTCCGAGAATTATCATCTTCAGGCGGTACTCTGACTTCTTCAATCTATGAATAAAAAAAACAGATTATTGTACGCATGTAATATTGATTTAAAGATTTTTTACCAAGGTAGAGAATATCAGATTTGTTAGAAGTCAACATGAGATTTTTGGGTTCGTCTCTGTTGAGGGAGCCTAAAGGCTGATCATCACTATTGATGAGGGATACCACCCATCTAATTATCACACCACATAATTAAAATAAAAGGTACAATTTTAAATATTTTAACTACAAATGCTACTCCAGTGTCTATGTCAGAGAACAGTGCGGCTTTCCTCAAGGCGCTTTGTTTGTGTCTACCAAACCTGGGGTCTTTATTAAAATAAACAATGTTAAAAACTGTGGATGTTATTTATCATCTATATACAGGGATGACTTTAATTAACTGGCATCCTTCAAGGGGGTGAATCAGTATGAGCAGGCAACTTTTGATATTTTTTTTTTTAGTTTGAAATTTTGAAAAACTTAACTGTTAACCCCTCAAAACAGTAACGCCCCGAATCGGGTATGATGTATTGTAGTCAATGCTCAGTAACGTCCCAAAACGGGTTCGAGCGCGGCGCGACAAACCGCGCTCTCAACGAACTGAATTTACACCAAAATAACAGTGCGACCACCACCTGTTAGATATGTGCGAGAAAGACGGATAAATTCTGTATTGTACGATTATTCAGTCGTGCTTCTCACACTCTAAAATCCGTAATATAATTGTTTGTATTCTGGGGGAACTCAGTCAAGTGCTACCATTGCTCGGATCTGTGCTTCTCTTCGGATATTATGTAGCTTCTCTTCGGAAATATGTATGAAAATAAATAAAACGAACCAATAGATTTGGTAAAGCATGTAATAAAGTACGCAAATGTGTTTACAATTTCTAGATAGGGTTTCGTACTTTGAGATAAAACGTCGATATCGCTGAATAAGTGAGTTTTTTTCAGTTCTCCAACTTTCTAATAATCATTCATAATTATGTCATTGTTTTACAAAATGAGGTTTTAATGTTTTATATTTCAAATGTCAATGCGATCATTCTACGATTCTTCTTTTCATGATCCATCAAGCAGTTTCTTTCTTATGATCGTTTTTCTGAAGTGCTATATTTTTGACCTTCAACTCTTAGAAATGACAGGTCTCCCCTCAAGCGGCGGGACACTCGCCACTTGAGGGGTTAACAGTCAAATTCGTCAAATTGTCAAATAAAAAAATAAAACTTTTTTTTAATTTTCCTTTTTTTTTTAAATCAAAAGTTGCTTGGTTTCTCGTATTGATTTACCCTCTTGAAGGATGCCAGTTAATTAAAATTCAGCCTGCATGTACACTGTCACATTACGTTTGGATATTGCTGATTAGTGAAAACCTATCAATTCGCAAAAATTAGGGATTCATAGATAGTGGTACATATTGATGATGAAAAATATGCATACCGAAAAACAAGGTTTCCTGATCTTGTAGGTTAGGTGACCTATTTTCCGAGAATGATCATCTTCAGGCGGTACTCTGACTTCTTCAATCTATGAATAAAAAAAACAGATTGTTGTAGTACACATGTAATATTGATTTAGAGATTTTTTACCAAGGTAGAGAATATCAGATTTGTTAGAAGTCAACATGAGATTTTTGGGTTCGTCTCTGTTGAGGGAGCCTAAAGGCTGATCATCACTATTGAGGAGGGATACCACCCTTCTAATAATAATTATCACACTGCATAATTAAAATAAAATGTACAATTTTAAATATTTTAACTACAAAAGTTACTCCGTATAAGTATATGTCAGAGAACAGTGCGGCTTTCCTTAGGGCGCTTTGTTCAGGCCTACTAAACCTGGGGTCTTTATTAAAATAAACAATGTTAAAAACTGTGGATGTTATTTATCATCGATACACAGGATGAGTTCTAATTAACCTAGTAAGAGGAAGTAAGCAACTTTAGAGAAAATTTTGGGAAAAACAAATATACATATATATTTTTTGTAGATGTTTTTTAGTTTGAAATATTGAAGAACTTCTCTGTTAACCCGTTGAGTATGAGTCAACCAAATCTGGTCGCGAAACAATTATCCGTTGAGTACGAGTCAACCAAATCTGGTCGCGCGTTTTTTTCACTTCTTTGACGTTCTCATATTTATTTATAATAATTATCTAATTGTTTTACAAAATGATATTTCAATATTCTATATTGGAAATTTCAATGCAATCATTGTGCAGTTGTTCTTTTTATGATTGGTGTAGTAGTTTCGTAGTTATAGTACTTTAAGTCGATGTCGCCGAAAATCCTGCAAAAGAGACAGATGCATCCATGAAAATACCCATTTACTCCAAGGGTTAAATAAAAGTTTAACAAGCGTTTGAGCACGCTATGCCATCTAGCAGTAGGTAAAATATCGCTAATAAACAATGTTAGTGATATTTTACCTACTGCTAGATAGCACATTGTATTCAGCGCTTTTATTTTTGAAATTTAAGAAAAAATATATTTTTCCACATTTTTTTTATCAAAAGTTGCTTTTAATGCTCGCATCGATTCACACCCTTCAAGGACGCTGGTTAATTAAAACTCACCGCATAGAAGGCCTAGATTTGCCCTTAGGTACAAATGAGTTGAGAGAGCAATACACTGAACAAAGCAAAACACGTGAGAGTGCAATACACTGAACAGTATGCGAGAGAATAGCACGCCAATATTCTTTGCGGGGTCGCTCACATCGAAAAGTACTTGGGTTGTCGACTAGAGCGGGCGAGTCCGTCACCTCAGGAAATTTTAACGACTATTCGTTCTATCTCCCTGGAGTGAGCGAAGGATAAAACACTCCACCGTCTAGCTACGCCACAATCCCGTAAGAGGCCAACGCCTTAACCGCGAGATAGCCAGGAATGTTACCCGGCGGGCCGACACTCACGCCCTTACTTCCAATTGTGACCAGATTACTCCGGTCTCTCGATTGGTTACGAGTTCGAGGTCGCTTGCGCGGTTTTCGATGTATCGGACACCGATGTCCATCCCTAGCCTGTATATAATATAGATGGCTTAAAATTGAATGGAAGATAGTTGTGCGAGACTCTGCATGCCAAACGTACCAAATGCCCTCATCACTTCACTTATGACAAGAAGCAAACCTTACCATATTTCAGGCCGGCCTTCACTTCTCGTTGCAGTCTTGTTTGTAGACTTGCCGGCCATCTGTAACAAGACATAGTGGAGCTTATTAAAATGTTTATATTAAAAATATTAAAATTGATCATATTGAAGAGTCAGATTTGGTGAAAGTCAACATGAGATTTTTGGGTTCGTCTCTGTTGAGGGAGCCTAAAGGCTGTTCATCATTTTAGTTACCTATTTAGTAAAATGTCTGTCTTACAGCAGAGGAGCTTTTCGACGGCTCGATAGTGGCATCAATTAATATAGGTTATTAGCTTGCTCAATGCCGTACTGTGTTTTGGCAGATGACCATTTTTAATTTGGTATAGAGGCTTCAATAAGCAATAATAATTACGCAGTTTAACATTCAAGAGACTAACCCCTGGGAGGCCAAAAATGCCAATCGGTGGTTAACAGATCCGCAGTTCGTAGCCATTTCGGCCTGCCTCCATATAGGTATATTATATAAATATATGATATATATGACTAACAAGATTAATAATTAATCTAATAATTATTATTATTATTAGATAAGAGACAATTCATTAAAAAAATATATTGTTAGTATATATCTACAAAATTGAACAAAAATGCGCAGTGCCGTGCCGCCGCGAAGGCTGGCTTTTGAAAGGCTAATAGATGGCATTCTATCTCTCCGTATTATTTCCGTGATGTAGTCAGTTTTTAAAGAAATGTGACAAATGGCACTGATAATTGGATGTTATTATTGGTTGAATTATTGGGTTTTTATCATTAATGCTTTTATTTTAAATTAATAAATTAGTTATTTATTAAAACAAACATACATTATGAGTCATTATAAATGGCCAAATAAATTGCTATTAGTTTTGCCGGAAAATGCTATCAGCGCCTCCTGTATGTCACCGGCGCAGAAGGGTTGCCAAAACATTCATGGCATTGAACAATCTAATACCCTTTATAATCAATGCCGGTGCCCTCATCACCACATTGTCATGTTGGTGCCGGTGCCATAATAAATTAGCAAAACTCACCAAATTTCAGGGCAGCTCCTCTTCTCGCTGCAGACTTGTTCGTAGTCGTGCCGGAAGTCTGGAACAAGACACAGCAGAGCTCAATAAAATGTTTCTATTCTAAATATTAAAATTGGTCGTATTGAAGAGTCAGATTTGGTGAATGTCAACATGAGATTTTTGGGTTCGTCTCTGTTGAGGGAGCCTAAAGGCTGTTCATCATTTTAGTTACCTATTTAGTAACAGCCCGTTCACACGATGCGGTTTACCGAAACGTTTGTCTTGTTCAGTTTACAATAAACGATTCGTTTATTTTTGCTGCTGTGTCTAGTCACAGAAAACCGTATCGGTTTGCGGAAGCATTACGAGTGGTGGGTCGAGGGAAAATTTCTCTTCTTATTACTTTCTTACTTTCTTTCATTAACGTTTCTTTTCATCTTTTTCCAATATTCTTAGAAATTCATTATACGTTGACAATGAATAATAATTGTAGAATTTCTTTTCATCACTTCTCAATTCAAACAAAAGTGGCCCAATTTAAACGCTGCAATACAATTGGATGCATGTAAAATCTTTTATATTTTTTTCGTATCCTACCCCTATACCAGTACAAAATAAAGCAGTCACAACCCCGTGTCCACGTCCATCACTGTCAACGTATTTAAAAATAAACTAGTAAATAAAATATTGCAAATAGACACATTAGCAATTATTCCGCCTGTCTGTAAAACATAATAATAATAAATACCTATAAACAAAACTTACTATATTATACATTTCACAAAAAATAACTCACCTTGAAGTTTTCCAGTGAATTTGATGTTTTCCAACTTTGTTTAAGTGGACTCTGCAACAAAATATTAAAATGTTTTGAAATATGGATTTGTAAATATTTTTCTAAAAGAAAGTAAGCATTCAACATCAGATTTGTTAGAAGTCAACATGAGATTTTTGGGTTCGTCTCTGTTGAGGGAGCCTAGTTAGTTAGTTTATCTGGGCTTTTTCCCGCACTTGGCTGTTGTGCGTGGCTCATGTTTCTATTTATGTTACTCCAGCCAACCCAGGCTGGCCCAGAATGTTAGCAGCCTGTTTGGGTTGCTACAGGCCTCCGGGACAGATGCTTGAGATTGTAGTATTTTTGCCCGTTGCTCTGCCACGCTCCTGCATTCCATGAGCACATGATGTGGCGTTTCTTATTCCTCCATGCATCCTCTGCATAGAGGGCGGTCTGTCACACCTATGGTAAATAGGTGTTTGTTTAGGGGACAGTGGCCTGTCATAGTACCTATGACTTTACGAATTTCGTCCCTTTTTAATCTGGTGAGGTTGCGGGCGCGCAAACTTTTTTAGACGCTTCCGGAACCGCGTTCTTTGTTTGCCTGCATCCTGCGTTTTGGCCCACGCCAAATCCTTCAGACCCATCAGCCTAACGTCTTTCTTACTAAAGACGTTAGAAAGACTGATGGACCGTCACCTAAGGGATGGGGCACTAAGAAATAAACAACTACACCCACAACAACACGCCTACACAAAAGGCAAATCAACAGAGTCGGCACTACACACGGTGGTGCACAAAATAGAATCGGCTCTAACAAATAAGCTGTCAACACTTGCCGCCTTTATAGACATAGTAGTGAGTAGTCCTCCTTTCCCGGTTTCGGTGGGAAGACTACTTTCGCCTCTCTCCATGCCTTTGGAATGTATTTGAAGGCTATGCAGGCCCTATAGATTGGTAGTAGGTATTTTGTTGCATGGTTCGGTTGCCATTGTAGTAATGCTGGGAAAATGCCATCCAGCCCTGCGGATTTGAAGCTTTTCAGGGCCCATTTTATTTTGTCCGCAGTTACTATTTTGTTTGCGACTTCCCATTCTGTAGTTTTCGTCTGGCCACTCAGGATCTTGTGATTTGACATCCAGGAAAGTGTGTTTCCAGGAGTACTGAGCTGGTTTCTACATCTGTGTTTGTGTAAGTGCCATCTTCCTTTTTTAGAAAGCCTAGGAGGTTGGGCTCGCCTTTAGCTAGGATTTTCTTTATTCTTCCGGTTTGGTTCGTTGAGTTTATGCTACTACAGAAGTTGTGCCAGGATTCTGTTCTCCGGAATCTGATCCGCTTCTTGTAGTGTTTTTGTGCCAATTTGTATTTATCCCAGTCTTCATTGGTTCTGGTTTTTGCTCGGTTAAAGAATGTCCTGAGTCCTCGACGTAGCCTTTCCAGCTCTGGCCCCCACCATTAGCTTTTTCCTGGGGCTTTAGGTTTTACAACACGACATGCCAGTTCATAACTACTTAAAAGGGTTGTAGTTAGGATCTGTACGTTTGTTTCTATGTTTTCTGTGCTAAGTGCTGCGTTAGTTAGTTGTTTGTCTCCTAGCGCTTTGTTTAGTAAATTTGTGTACCTTGTAATATCTGTTTTACGGGGGTTACGATTTGGGACAGGGTCTGTTAGCTTGTACCGTATTTGATAACAGATGAGGCGGTGATCTGCAAACGATGGCTCGTTTGATACGTGCCATCCCTGAATCAAACTGGCCGCCGCATCCGTTGCCAAGGTAATTGTCTATGATAGTTTGGTACCTAGAGTTTACAAAAGTAGGTTCCCTACCTCTGTTTATAATGTTTAGGTTTGTTTGAAATAGATATTCAGCTAAAGACTCTCCCCTTCTGTTGGGATCTGGTATTTGCTTCCCCACTCTCTGTGGGGAAGCAAAGACCAGATCCCAGTCGTGTGCTTCACAGTACTGCACCAGTCTGGCTAGTTCTCCTGAAGGAGTTTCGCTCTCGCTCGGCATGTACACTGAAGCTAGGACTAGGACAGTTTGTTTTTCTGTGGTGAATTTCACTGCAGTTAGGTTTCTTGAACAGAATTGGTTAAGCAAAGTGGTTGCTAAAGATTTAGGCACGTAGATGCATATTCTTGGGTTGTCAACAGAGGTGTCTAACATTAACTTACCTCCGATGCTGTTTAGACCGCAGATCTTGTTGTTTCTGATCCAGGGTTCTTGGATCATGGCGACGGTCTGGTTGTTCGTCTCCAGCACTCTGCGTAGGGTGGCCGCCGCTATTTGTTTGTGCTGGAGGTTGGTTTGGATGACGTCAAGAGAGAGGGAACTATGGGCTGCGCAGGACGTCATCTTCGTCACTGGTGCATCCCTCAATCCGCAGTGGCGAATTCGTCTCCATCCCGCTCGGACCCCCTTAGGGGGCAGAGGTGGAGGGTTCCGAATTCGCCGCTGCGGTTGTTGTCTCGGCCGTTCTGGTCTCTTCTGTGGGGAAGAAGCGGATATACCCACTTCCCGACATATGGGCTACTCGGCGGTCTCTGTCTAGGATTATTTGCCTCTGGTTTTCAGGGATTCCAAGAATTAGGTGAACCAACTTTTCTCTCGAATCACCCTCCTGAGGCTTTTCATCCACAGACATGTCGTAGCACTGCCACGAGTCTACTTTGTACCACGGGTTTTGGGCACAGAGGGCTCTGTGTAGTGTGGTTGCGTCCGTAATACGGGTATGGATAAGAAGCCCTGCCTTGAGCTTCTTCTTCATCTCCGACTGCCTGATGACAGCCAGGGTGGTGTTGGGTATGGGTGATGCCATTGTCTTGACTGCATTTTCCAGCCAGCTGAGCGCGTTTCCGTCCTCACACCACATCGCTAATACCCCGTCCATCAGGAAGGGGCGGCCGCGGAAAGATGGGGCGTGCTCGCTCGGGGAGGGTGGAGACAGTACAGCTTGTAGGATGCTATCGTCGATAGTCTCCCTAAGCTGCTCTGTTTGAGCCTGTGACAGGTCTTTCGGCGGGACAGTGATGACCGCCACCTTTATGTGCGACTGAGCCGCATCTGCGTAACTCATCGCCCGTTTGGGTTTCGCTTCGGTTTTCGCGCGTTTGGACTCCTTTCTAGGAGACTGGGTCTCGTCCAGACGAGCCCGCTTCGAAGAAACTTTCTCGTCTGGATCAGCCCCAGTCCCCGGTTGTTCCTTTTCAGGAGCAGTGGGAGCCCTCGCAGCGATCCGCCTACCGCGAAAACCTCTTGGCTTTTGCCGTCTCTTCGACTGGCTGGCTGGTGGTGGTGGTGTTGGCTGTGGTCCTGCCGCTGTGGCCGGTACAGGTTCGCGCTGCGTTCTCGCTGCTGCGGTGCCTGTATCGGTGTGTGGTGTGGTTACTTTGGGCTGAAAGTCTTTCCTTCTCGCGCGCCTATTAAGGCGACTGCGTTCCGGTTTGCCTTCCTGCCTTTTCCTTTTGGTATTTGCCGTTGTGTTAGTGGTCCCCCTTTTGCAGGGGCGCTTGTGAGCGACTAAGGTCCACTGTGACACAACGGTGGTGTTTTGTAATGGTGTTGCCTCTTTGAGGCTTGCCAGGTCCAGACTTGAACCTGTTTTGTGGCACGAGTTGCCCCCCCCAGAATATGAGGGGCAGACCGAGCTGGGCTCGGTGAGGGATTCTCCACTATCCTTGGAAGGGATTGTGGTACCCTCCTGGGGTAAAATGTCTTTTACTTGTGCTTCCATTTTAGTTTTATTGAGCTGATGGGATAACACACACTACCCGCCCTTGGTAGGTGTGATAACACTTTTGTGGGGGGGGTTTTAGTGCCCCAGAGGCTGTGTGGGCCTGGGTGTAGGTCAGTGCCGCCTGGTTCGGCACTGTGGGATTGGTTCAGGAGACTGGGATGGGACTGAGGGTTAGGATCTTGAGTGCCGGCCGGGGTTTTTTGTTATACCACTTACCTAGGGCACTTGGTCAATAACAGGCGGCAACCTCGAGAAGGATAGTCCCCTGGCCTTGTTTAGGGGATCTATGCGACCTGCGCTACTCCCTAAACCGTTCGCCAAACCCAGCATCGGACAGATGCTGGGAGTAGGGGAATAGTCAAACAATTTCAAACTCAAATTGCTTGGCCATGCCCCCGCCCTTGAGGAACCCTAAAGGCTATTTATCATTTTAGATAGTTACCTTGTGGTTTGAACGACAATTTTGAGATTTAGACAGTTTCGATTTATCGAACTGGTTATATTGTTTTCATAGGTTGGTAACAATGTTTGCAATATTTTCATGTTTCCGCCATATTAATTTTGTACTTTTTTATAAGTCATTTGAAAGTCAGTCCCTCTGAGGTGTTTGGTTGTGAAACGGTAGAGATGTTTAAGAAAGCTTTTCCTTATGACGTAGGAGGATTAACAAATGGTAAAAATGGTTTCAAGATCTGATGCATCTGATGGTCTGTGCGTTATGAGTTACAATTACCAGGTGGTACAATTAATAAAAAATATTTTTTTGCAAGTTTTGCACAATTTTTGTAAGAAAATTTTAAGGAAAAGACCAGAACCTTGAAGAAACAACATGGCTATTACACCACGATAACGCTCTAGCAAAGACGGCTCAAGTAATTTATCAGTTTTTGCCAAGAACAACATGAATTTGATGCCACAACCTCCCATTCTCCAGATATGGGTACTTGTGATTATTTTTTGCTCCTCAAATTTAAGATGACACTGAAACGTTTTGTCCACAGTCCACAGAAGAAAAAAAATCAAAACCGACACGGCTGCTGGTGGTCATACCAAAGAGTGCCTTACAGAAATGTTTTGAAGACTGGAAAAAACGCTGGCACAAGTGTATCAGTCAATGGAGAATACTTCAAAGGGGATCGCATCAATTTGGATGAATAAACCACCACTTCTTGAGAAAAAATAAAATAATACTTTTTGATCAAGGTAGTATATATTTAGTAATCTGTTTAGCCAGGTTGAATAATGTGACACCCCTCGGGGAGCTAATGGCTTAGGGCAGGGGAGCTTGGCGTGGTGGGAAAATCAAAATATGAATTAAATCAGATAAACTCACCTAGCAAAGTAGCAGGTGGTTTCCCAATATTGTCTACAGGCAGGATCTAGACTTGATTCTAGCAGGTTTCCGTTGTATTTTAAATGTCTGCTCCATAGTGTGTATTTGATTGCCTTTGCTGTCTCGGTCAACACCTGAAATGCAAAAGAAATTAAACGTTTAACAAATATATTGATAGTAAATTTTTCTTAAAATTTAGTGGCGATTTCAGATTTCAAAGTAAAAGGGAACACAAATTTTCTTCATTTTTGTGTCAAAGAGAGCTAGGTGAATCATCATTTAATAATAAGATAAATAATTTAAAAAATTAAAAAACACGACTGCCGTTACATCAAATAAACTATTGTATTTATAATTATTAGAAACGATTTGTTCGCGCTGAAAAGCACGTTTTTTAGAGGATAAATTCTTCGTTGAAACAAAATAAAATTTACGGAAGCTCCGTTACATATCCACTTAGCTTGAAACGTTAATGTAGGTATTCACAAATATTAATAGTATCAATACATAAGTCATTTCATTGTCATTAAAAAAGAAAACAATGACAAAATTCATCTAAAAGCTAAAAATTAAAGATTTGGAAATCAATGCAAAACCATAAAATTCGTCTCGCAGGATCAGATGATGTCAGCTTATTATCATTTCACCCCTGCATACATGTATTTAATTTATAAGGATGCTCAAACAAACCCGGGTCACGAAAGCCAACTTTGTGCACCAAGTTTTATTGCTGAGTAAGTCCACACTAAAGCAGAAGTTGTGTTTCTTTATCTGATAAAGAATAACTTGAAAACCTGGCGACACACTAGAAGGACATTATTTTATTAAAACATGCTCTGTTAGTGTCGCCTGTACAAAATGAAGAATCATAACTAGGAAAAACAATCCCGGGATCCCGAATCCCAGGATCCCGGACGTTTTCTAACCTTGAAAATCCCGGGACTACTTGGCTAATGTCGGGATTTTCGGGATTGCCACAAACAGGTCTAGTTTGCATTTCGTAGTCCGTTGCGCTTTGACAATGACCTTGCCTAGATTATAAAATAAAAATCTGTTTATTTTTTCTGGATCAATACCTACCTAGGAATTTACTACAAAACGCAATAAATAACAAACGGAGCTGCCATGGAATTCACCGACCGGAGTCAGGCCCATCTATACTAATACTATTTTTACACTTATGGGGGGGGGGGGGGTGAGCAGTGGATTCCGGACTAACGACCGGCTGTGGTAGGTTTAGGACAGCGGTCTTGCCACATGTGAGCGTTCACCTTACCACCCATTCACTCCCCCTTCAAAGCCATAGAATTTGAGATGCGCAAATCGCGATTTTAGATGATTTTTCTAGGAAAGAGTTGATTATTTTTCTGGAAAGGCAAAGATCTTTAAAGAGATGAAATAGAGATTTAGCTGGCAGACCACGAGCGCCAACTTCCACCGCGTGAAAGTGAACAGTGAAGCCGTTCCGGGTTACGGCATTTGCGAGATCATGGTATTTATTTAATTTGTACTCGTGGTCTCGTGGGATATTTGATTCCCATGGAACAGTTAATTCTACAATAAGGGCCATCTTCCGAGATAGAGAGTAAAGAGTTATATCTGGAAAGAGGGCTGTGCATCCAAAACTTTCAGGAAATTTATACTGCTTAGAGACCGAATCAACCTCCAGAATCCAATCTGAAGCTTTCTCAATTATTGAGAAAGGTTTTGTAGTTAAATGTTTTTTGCCTTCAGAGCCATCCCGCACAAACTGTATTGGGGGTTTGGAGGATACTATCAAACCCTTGTTGGCACGAGCCACTGAGAGGCTAATTACCTCGCGAATAACAGCGAGAACTTTGTCATGGCGGTAAGTGTACCGTCCTTGATCTAAGGCCACCTTGTAACCAGCTAGAATGTTTATCTGTGCAAGGGGTATTGCTACAAAGTGGACAAGAACTATCCTCGGCATAGCTCCAACGAGCGAGGTTACTGGGGTCTGGAAGTGTATGCTGAAAGGCATTCAAATAAAATTTCAGCATCTCTGGCGTCCAGTCATAGAGCATTACCTTCCAGTGCATTGGAGGCGGAATGCAAAAAGTCCCCAATTGTTGACCTATCATTCTGTCATTGAAGGCCAATGAGCATGAGCCATACTGTTGCTGTCGTAATCTTCCCGCAAGAGAGACTTCTTCAAGTCCACATCGCTCATGGTTGTACTGCCATACCCCAGACCAGTGCCATTCTGGCTGATTCCAGTAAGGAACTTTTTGTGGAAGTCTATGCGGACTTGTAGATCATTTGAATCACTACAGCCACTTATTATATGCTTTGATATTGCTGCATCTTTGGAATTGCACAGAATCTAATTTTTGGTTATTCTAGAGTTGGCGTAGAGCAGAGGGCAGTTTTAGCGCTAGCCCAAAATTTTGTTTGGACCTGAAGAGTCGAGGGGTCAGCTGGTTTGGCTAAGGACAGCCAGGATTTTAAACTAGCTGTCACCAGCGCATCTAGACGGGACAACTTGGGTTGTCGACTACAACGGGCGAGCTCGTCACCTCAGGAAGTTTTAACGATTAGTCGTTCTATCTCCCTGGAGTGAACGTAGAAGACTTGGGACAAAACAGTCCACCATCTAGCTACGTCACAAGCCCGTAAGAGGCCAACGCCTTAACCGCGAGATAGCCAGGAATGTTACCTGGCGGGCCGACACTCGCGCCCTTACTTCCAATTGTGACCAGATTACTCCGGTCTCTCGATTGGTTCCAAGTTCGAGGTCACTTGCGCGACCCTCTCCCTTACGAAGCGGTGAAACGGTGTATACCGAATCTATCACGGACCACAGCGTTCTTTGCCCGGCTGTTCACCCAGGATCGGATGGCCGATGGTCGTTTTAGAGTGCACAGTCGATTGGCTTACGCCGCACGGTGCGCAGACCGTCCAGGAGCGCCAGAAGTTTGATTCCCAGGGGAAACTGACCAAGGCCAGAGTCCTACCCAGGCTCGCACTTCATGCGTGGAGGCCGTCGGATGGGTGTTGACCCGTGAGTGTGACCGACCCTGAACAGAATGGGTCTTCGTGGCCAACCCAGCATGGGCCCATTAACGCCCATTAACTCCCAAAACCCAACTGTCCCATCTAGACGGGACTGTTGGGTTTTGGTAAAATCGTAAATAAGAAAGGGCCATGACAAAAGTGACGTTAGATAATTGTCATAGATCCAGGCCTTACGAGGGCCAGAAACTAGGAAGGTATCTATTTTTGCCAGGCAACTTTTGAAATGCTCTATAACATGATCGCCAGACGTCTTTTTCCTGATGATTTTTCTGCCGAGGAATTTGAAATGATTGTTTGGGTCTATAAGGGAGATATTAGAGCCCTTATAGACCAATTTGGGGTCATAAGATGTAAATTTTGTGTCTATGCGGGTGAGTCCAAGGCAAAAACATTTGGAGGGCTTCACTTTTATACAGCCTGACCAGTCGCAGAAAAGCTCCACTTTCTGTAGTAGCAGGGAAAGCTGCTTGGGGCTTCTGGTGATGAAAGTTAGGTTAGGTTAGGTCGGCAAAAGCGAGGCTAGATGAGGTGTATTGGCCGTCTGTTTTAACCCCTAGAGCCCCGTTTGGCCGATATCGGCCAAAATACGACTCAGCGTGACGGCCCCGTTTTAATTTAATTTTAATTTATTTTGTTTTATTTTATTATGTTTTATTATGTTAATATGTTTTATTTTATTTATGGGTACAGTGGTTTGGCAGTAATTAATGTTTTGGTGAGATAGTGTCATAATTCAATTTATTTACTAATTTTTACTATTTTTTTTTGGGACACCAACTTGTCAATCGGCTGAGGGGCCGAGGCCTGAAGGGTTAAAACGGTAGCCCTGACAAACTGGGTCAGGCTTTCCAGCAGTATATTAAAAACTATATTAAAAATAGTCGGGGAGAGGCAACAGCCCTGAAATAGTCCAATTGAATATGGTATGGAGAGGGTAGTCCATTCTTGCGTGTAATAGCATTTATTATATTACGACAAAAAAAAAAACAACCCTTGAGACAAGCCGTACGATACGTACTATACAAGTAACAGCCCTAATAATATGTTTGTTGTAGAACTTAGAAGGAACTTCCCCGCTCGGAATACTTTAATAAAATACTCGTAAGGTAATTCCTCAATGGGCCAACATAGGAATCACCCGATCACTTCATATCATGTATTTTCAAAATTCTAAATAGTTTTATAGTTACAAAAGTATACAAGTTTATTTCTTACAAAAGCATAGTGTTTTTGTTTTGTTTTTTCTTTTTCTTTTCTTACTATATTGTGATTTGTGCTGTGCAACAAAACAATATTAAAAACATTTTTTAAGAAATTACTAAATTAAGAAGTTTTTAAGAAATTCATTGAGCCCAATTAGAAACCACATAGTCTAATCCCGGGATAGCCCCGGGATTACCCATCAAACATACCGTAATCCCAAGGTTGAAAAACATGCTCAGGATTGTATTCACTAATTTCAACTAATTATTTATCTTTGGTTCTAGTTTTAGTAATCTACCTTGTGAAAACTGCCTTTTTGGGATTAAAATGGTTTTTTCTTCAATCATCCGCATTTTTATTCTAAATGTGTCAAATCTTTTTGGTTACCCTATTCTACTTTTTTCAAATTTGTTGCGGCAGCCCTAATCGCAGCGTATATCAGTCGGCCTTTCCTATGAATGCAATTTCATCAAAAACATTAAATACTCACCATGATACTTCGGAAATAAGTGAGTCAAAATAGAATACGCCAGTCTGAAACAAAAAAAAACAGTATGAAATTCACAGGTTTCTAGCTATTTATTGCTAAAATGATTTTAACAGCGCTATTTAGATCAGTGTGAGCAAAAATGCATCTGATTTGTAATCACTGGTGGTATCAAGGGTTAGCACAAATCATCACAAACAAATTATAAACTACATACTTTTAAAAGAAGCAATATTTACAAAAAAGTATTTAGTCTGAGGGGCTCTCTAGACAATCAAGCATGCTTGCCAAGCATTGCGTCGCGGGCTGGGGGGGTATCGTAAACTGCAGGAATTACGCAAATATATTTTTAAATATTTACCAAAAATGCCTAATTTTGTAGTTGGTATAAAACTACAAAATTAGGCATTTTTGGTAAATATTTTCAAAAAATTTTTTTGCAATTTCCTGCAGTTTACGATCTTCTCCCAGCCTGCGACGCGATGCTTGACAAGCATGCATGATCGTCTAGAGAGCCCTTGAGAATACACTATCCCAATCCTGTACTAGAACTGCCCCTAAGTGGATTCATCAGAATATCACCTTAAACCCTCTAAAGTAAACTTGACTGAAGAATAAGAAATGGAATTTATGTTTAATCGGAACCTTTTTCATTTATAAAAAAAAACCCCAACTAGATATTCATTGTAATGCTAAAGATGATAGGAAATAGCCTCAGACATGCAATATTTGGAGCCATAAAATGTTCAAATTTACGTGTTTTTTTTTTTTTTCGTTAGTTTAATGAAAGTTTTAAAAATAAATAAACTACCGCCGAATGTGTTAAAAAAAACTAACTTAACCTACAAAAAAATAGGTGTTGGACGCTTCTTTAAATGCCTGTATCACTTATTTGCTGAGACCGAAAAAAGATTATTACAGTTTCGGAATTTGCACGGTGAATAGTTGGGTGAATATAGTTTTATTTATGGAAAAATCTGTGAACTACAGAATCACAAGAAAGCGAGCGCACTACGGAAAACAATCGGTCCCGATTTAAATTGTGTGGATTGCTGCAGAATGGCTCCGGTGCACCACCAGATAGATTTTCCGACACTATATAGTTATATAGAACCCTGCGCACTGCGGAAACTATCTCGCAAATCGCCAGCAGAGATTTTCATAAACAACGAATTACAAAGTCCAAACACTTCACCATAGTAACAGGACTACAAAAATGCGGTATTTTTTTCTGTTTGGAGTAAACATAGCACAACACACCGCAACTTAAAACATCAATAATGTAGAATAGTCTCTACATAAACACCTAAGAAATCTACAGGAGGGAAATCCAGAAGTGTCAACACAACGGGCAAACCCACAATTATTGCAGTATAGGTACCTCTTCTAGATTGTTGATTTTTTAACGTCACCAGACTATATTCACGACGCTGATTCCGAATCTGCAATAATATTTATTCGGTCTCAATAAATAAGCGAGATATAGGCGTTCAAAAAAGCGCCAAACCCATACATTTCGGTAGTTTTTTAAAAAAAATAATACATAAACACCTATTTGGCGGTAGGTTAGGTTAGGTCTTTTTAAAACAACCTTAAAAACTGAGGTAAAAAAAAAATTTTTTTTTTTTTGTATGTAAATTTGGTTTCGAAAATTTACGCGTCCGAAGCTTTTTTCTTTCACATTTAGCATTACAATGATCTAACCTAGTAGTATTTCTTTGTTTTATCGATTTCTGATAAAGGTACTTATACTGCAATAATTCCGGGAGTTTTAACGACATCAGGTCGTTCTATCTCCCAGATCATTACGATATTAAAATTATTCTTTCCTGTATGAGAATGAACACCCGATTAGATAAATGCTAAAAAAGAAAAGAAGAACTATACTTACTGTCATGAAGCTGAAACGTCACGGCTTCCGAAACTTTGCTTGAAGAAAGATCCGCGGCACGTCGATATTCTCTTTCACGTTGATCGTTCGACGCTGCACGTAGGAATTTGTCACTATCTCAAATCCTTTCAATGCAAATGATTCACCGAGTTCTTCCACAGAAAAGAAGTACGTCCGTGTGCCATCTTGCCGCATATAAAAGTTATCGCTGATCTTATTCCCGGCTTTGAAACGCAGCTGAGCCATATCGTACAGACCGTAATCGCGAAAAAGAACCACGCCTCCGGGTTTCAATAACTCAAACGCATTTTCTATGCAAGTGGAGAATTTCTCTGGGTGCACGGCGGACAGCACAAAGATCATAGTGACGACATCAGCTATTCCTTTATCCATGTGACTGAATATGTCTTTCGTCGTGATATCGCACTGAAAGGCCTTCACTCTTGAATCATCGTACAACTTGTTGCTTTTCACAAACTCGACAGCACGCGGGGATAAATCGCAAGCGTAAAATAAATAACTCGTCATCCCTTCTTCAATCAGCGGATAAATAAGGTTGCCGACGCCGCATCCGATCTCCAACAAAACGCGTTTTTCGTCCCCTCCCGCCGGTACCAACTCTTCGAACTCGCGCGTGGTCCAATGGCGGTCCCTGAAGAACTTCGTCTCGTTCCTCTTGTAAAACAGATCCCAATGTTTCTTGGCGTTGGCTTCCAGCATTTTCGCCTGGTATTCGCTCACCAGACGGCTGTTCTGACTCGCCATCGCGCTCTGCTCTTCCAGCGACAGATCCTTGATGCGATTGCAGAAGACGTCGCCGGCCGAATCCTCCTCCATCCTTGAAAATAAAAACCGAAAATGAAAAATCGACGCAAATTTCAGTCAAATAAAGAGTCGGGAGAAAAACTACGGTGTTATTTTTACCTCAATACGGTGAAATACGCGAGCAGGCGGCGACGAAAAACGACAGCGCACAATCCCTCCCAAATTCAAAAAGAAAATGGATTTGAATGGAAGCCGGACGGAATGAGAGACCGGACACGGAATCGGCTGGCCGAAAGTTGCCAGTATCATTGTATAATTTATGCAGTTGTCAGTGAAGGAACCTAAAAATAATATAACATTGATAATAATTTTGTAATAAATCATTCTATTTAAAAACAAGAATAAAATTATAATTATTATTTTTTAAATTAGCAAATTTACGTACTCGATTATTTCAAATGTTTGCGCGCAACTTTTTGTAGGCGGCGATCACTACGCGTCGGTGACCATGAACTGGTACATTATTAAATTATCTTTGGACTGGCACATAATTATTATCATCCTAAACTCACTATACTGTGCCTAATTCAGATTTTGTGCCATTTTTAGATATTACACAACAAAATCACACTAAATTTTATTATTTTATCAACTTTATGGACGGAGAGATAACTGCTTCTTATCTCTCCCAGAGGTGTAAAAATTATATATGATGGGCCCGATTTTTGGTCGGTGAATTCCATGGCAGCTCCGTTTGTATTTTATTTTATTTTTATTCTAACATGACACCATGTCATTTCATATGTAATGTCGTAAGTTGGAACATCTTAAAGCTACAGTATACTGTTGTTTTCCTAATAACGGCAAGGAACATGGTAATACCTACCATTGATTTTAATGGTAATACATATACCTACCTACATGAGTAATGGATTTTCAACAAAATTCCTTATAATTTAACAAAATTCTCATAAAACCGTAACAACAAAATGACAATGTAATAAGAAATCTAATATTGATCTCAGTGTATATTTTTGATATTTTATTTATGTCATCTATATTACTATTTTATTAATTAAGTATATTATATAATCATTAAAGGATAAGGGCTGATGAAATATCACTTTGTTATTGTATGAAATTTGAATTAAATCAATAAGAAAAATAATAAGTAAGTACTATAAAATGTATATTTTTGACCATCTTTGTGTGCATATCAATCAAACGCAGACTATACAAATTTTACTCTGTCGTCTTTCCACAAGCCTCTTTTACAGCTAATAGCTCGTACATTGGAGCCACTAGAGAACAAAAATGGTAACCATTTGGAACAAACTTCAAAAGGTATATGCACTGATCATGGAATAGGGCTTCTAAACGGGCCACATTTTCGCTGCAATTTGCGGCTGCAATGTCAAAATGATGGCCTAGAAATATTGCCAAGACTAGCCGGGCTATATATTTGTAACATTTTATTGCAGCCATATGTTGCAATAAAATGTTGCAGTATGGCCGGGCCCATACTTGCTGATATTGCAGCCACATATTGCCGTAAACGTATGGCCCGTGTAGGTGCCCCCTAAAGTATATTTAAAGGTATCCCCAAACATATACATAATTATGGGGAAGAGCGAGAGAGACATAGGCAATGGCACATATGTTGGCCAACTTGTATAGCGGGCTAATGAAATGACAGCTGAATGAAATTGTCAATGCGCGTCTCGCAGGCTGACAACGACGGCTAGTGTTTTTTTTTGTTGTATGGTGAGGTTGGCAAGTCGCTACATTTCTTACTGTGGACAAAGTTGCCAAGTGATGCATATAAATAGTCGCCGATGACAGGAGAAAAGATAGCCTAAAGTAGGTAGCCGTTTTGCAAAAATGGTCGCCTAAAAATCTCCACGGGAAATGACAAGTACCTGGTCGTATGGTAATAAAAAATATAAATCGATGGAATTACTATTTTGAAGCGAAAAAACGAATGAAAAGCCCACCGAGCCGATCTCGCCGATCGTTGTTGATCTACAGGTGTTGTTCTCATTCCGAAAAATAACTTTAATTGCGGCTTCTGTTTGTCATCACATATTCACCAGAACACCAAAAACGAAAATTTTCAGAGTGGTTGAAAAAATGTGTACCTAAGCACACCAATTTATTCAATGAATTATCCTTAGAGCCACGCGATTGGAGAAACTACCTGAGGAACTAAAGTGGCGATTAGATACACGATAATTAGGGCAGTAAGTCAGGACCCTAGATAGGACGGCAGTAAGGGCGTTCTGATTACACTGCACGAATAGGTACCTAATTCAGTCGACCAAACGTTTACCATGGCACATGACAATGTGCTTTCAAAATTTTAGAAAATTGGCATCGCCCTTGCCTTACCAGCATGCATAAATGTGGATGGAAGAAAATAAGTGTTGGGTTAAAAAATATCAGCTACGGAGAAATATATTGTCCAACATGAACATTTTAGACCATTTAGAGCCAGAAGATTTCAAGAATTATTTATGAATGAATTCTATTTTCTATCTAAATTTATATTGAGAAATACCTATTCTCTTTTTTATGTAAAAACATTCATCTACAAATAATTATACATTTTCTTTTTAAATCAATACTCTAAAACCGCGTAACTCAAGTACCGCGAAACTCGAGAATACTTTTATAAAATTGTGCCTAATAATCAGTCTCAAAATAATTATATAAAACATAAGTACCTTTTCACCCCTTTAATTAACCGCTCGAAAGCTGCGCCGCAACTTATTCGCCGATTTTATAAATAAATACTAACAATATAGCTTTTTCATGAATTCCCTCTTGTTACCTAGTAATTAATTTTGTTAGTCTTGTATATTGTATATTTATATAATATATATGGAGGCCAGCCAACTTACGCGCCGATCTGTCAAAAGACGCAAAATGCCTATAGGCACTGTTGGCGTCCGACAGGTTAATCGCCCTGCCTTTGGGTTATTATTCAAAAAGTAGCCATAAAATCGTTGGGTTTTTTCATCAGATTCCTAATAACAATACCTTGTTTAGGTACACAATTTACCCATTCATTAACCTTTTTTGTATTTAGAATCGTAGGAACGTTACAATTTGACGTATTACGTACTACGCTTTGTGGGTTCCAGGTTTTTTATTTTATTTTTTATTGTATTTGTACTCCAACGTACGTGATACGTTTTGTTGCGTTTGGGCGATAATATAGCGGACGTATCACGTACGTTCGTACAGGTAGGGTACGATTAAATATTTGGTCATGTTCTCTATTTTTTTCTTCTTATTATATTAGATGTACTATTATTATATTATATTACTTATATTAGATATATTAATATATCATTGTTTTATTTTTTTCACTTAGTAACCGTCGTTTCTTGATCAAAATTTTTGTAGGTACGTTTCCAAAAGCACCCGGACCCATCGTATCCCAGCGTTTTATTTCTGTAATCTGTATGATTTTTATTCCACATATACAGCATGTCTTTGTACATATCCAGAATATTTTTTAAAACCAGAATATTTTCATTGTTGGAAGACATTTTTGTTTGACCCCAGTTATCCTCACGACCTATGGCGAATCGTTGGCAACACTGACTGGGAGTTTCCACGCGCTAGCGCGTGGCGTCATTTCTCAGTGTCATTTTCGTCAGAGATTCCGATTCGCGGACTTTGTGATTCACCGCTGCTGTGTTCTTAGTCGTATTGATTTTGATTTCGCTATGGAGTCCGCGCGGAAAGATTATCTCATGTGCAACGCCAATTGCAATTCGCTCAATAAATGGTGCCGCCGATACACAAGGAAGATGAAGCAGCTGCGCAAAGACAGGAGGCGAGACTTCAGGAAGTTGGCCGTGCTGAAGTCATCGAAAATGGAGTCCGAGGTACTAATTTTGGATAGACAGAGGCGGAACGCCGAGAAATACGCCTCCCTCGACGAGGAAAGGAGGAAAATGGAAGAGGAGAGGCGGTGGGAAGTGGAGAAGATCGATCGGCTATGGCGCACGGATCTCAAGCACCTGGACGAGTTCTTCGTCGCTTTGGACAATCACAAAATGGAAGCGTCATGATTCAAGTGAAATGCAGCGTTAAATCGTAGTGAAAAGTCATATTTAAGGTAAGGACAAACTGAGCCCACGAATGATGCAACGCTCCCATGTTGGTGTTCACACTTGTCATGGCGGCTGTACACTCTCGCCGGACATCCCGAGACAGGCCGAGAGTGAGTGTGTACATGGTGCTTTAGCCCCGTCTCGCTATGTCTCGGCTCGCCTCGCCACCTCTCGGCCGCGTGTCGGTTTTCTGCGCCCGAGTCAAAGGATCTCGTTCGCTCCCGCGAGCATGATTTGAGACATAAGCAATGTGTCCACGATGCTTGGATTCGCATAAGCGATCACCTTGGCATCCCAGTTACTGATTTAAATAATTTTATTTTAAAATAATTATAGTAGCTAGCAGCACATAGACAAAAAGCAGCACCAATGTCCAGGTCCATCGTGGCGGATACGGTGAACGGTGTTTGCAGTTCGACTGATACACCGAGTGTGTACATGCTGTGCTCAAAGGTGTACTAATATTGTGTACAACCGCTGCACAATATTCTGAGTTAGAGAACGATTGGAATATATTAGGTATTGCTACCTCGCCTATTTTTCAAAAAAACACTACTAAATTCGATCATTTTAATGCTAAATCTGAAAATAAATCGCATAGTTTTTTTTTTTTTTATAACTTTTTATGATGGTTTTTAAAAAAACTAACCTAACCTACTGACAAATAGGTGTTTGTGAATTGTTTGAAAAGAAAAAACTAACAACCTACTGAAATGTAGGCGTTTGGTATTTCGTTAAATGCCTATATATCTTAATTATTGAGCCTGACAAAAGATAATTGCAGTTTCGGAATCAGCGTGGTGAATAACGTTGGGTGATGATAAAAAATCAAAAATGTAGAACTGGTAGCAATACCTAATAAATACCCGATTTAGGCTAACCTCGCACTGCGGTGAAATTCCGTGTGTTTAATTTTCAGTAAATCTGAATTATAAAATCACATGAAGCACTAGGGAAAAAAATCAGTCTGGATTTAAATTCTGTGGATTCCTGGATGTGTTTTTCCATACTATAGAATTATATAGAACCCTGCGCACTGCGGGAATTATTCCACAGGTGGACGGCAGAGATTGCGTGGACAACGAATGACTAATAAGCCCAAAATTTCCACCGTAGTGCGCGAACTACAAATAATCGTTTTTTCCATCTGGCGTAAAAGACCTACCGCAACACACCGCACCGGTGTGGCCTTAACAAATCAATTAGTCCATCTCCCATTTTTAAAATGCAAACAAACAAATATGAAAGCATGCACTGGTTCTTTCTCTCGGTGCATGCACCGACGTCTATGTGTGGATGCGTTGTGAATGTGCTAGAAACTGGTTCTACGCATGGCACAACATACTTCCATCCCCTCCACCTTCCCATGCCGATCTGATCTCAGGTCGACCTTGCGTGGGTCGCTTGAGAGAGCATTGCGAGGAATAGGTTTTAGGTCGTCTGTTTTCATGCAAATTCAATGGTCTAGATGTTATAATGTGTTGCATGCGTAAGCTCAGTCTGTCCTTACCTTTAATGTTTAGATTTGTAAAATAATTGTATTTGTTTGCAAATTGCAGTTTTGCAATGAGTGGATCAATCTCTGGCGAAGTCGTGAGATGAGTCAACATTTCGGACGATTAAGAAATGGACATCTCGTTTAATAATAGGTTGGTAAATTGTTGATAACCGAAACTATCGGCTGTGAATTTAAATAGTCTATAATAGAAAAAGTCTATAATGATGTGTGTTCCTTGTCTAAATATAATATATTTTGAAAAATTTATTTCATTTTGTTCATATTTGTATTTTAACCTTTTCATATGGAAAACAAGCAATGTGTTGAGTGAGGACTACGATGGGTTGAGTGACGACCGCACGGAGGGCTGTGGAGCGATCAATGTCTGGTGAAACGCTGTACGAAACGAATCCAAACTGACGAGACGTATGGATCAACGCACAGCAATTTCTCTAGCATATGGTCGGATGGTAGTATAGCGTAAGGTAGGTAAGTATGTGTCAGAGTGGAGTTTCCTGTGCTGAAATTCGATTATGCAAGTTTAATATCTATGTTAGGATCAAGGACTTTTGTGATTATTTAACCGCTCGAAAGCCACCCTTCGCGCGCAAAAATCTGCACTGCAACTTTTTGGTTGATTTTGTAAATAAATAACAATATCGTTTTTTTATGAATTCCCTTTTATTAGCTAGTATTTAGTCTTGTTATTGGTGTATATTATATATTTATGTCATATATATATGGGGGCCGGTCGAAACTTACGCGCGGATCTGTCAAACGACGCAAAGTGCCTATAGGCACTGTTGGCATCCAGATCGGCGTTGGGATCCGCACGCATTCGTTTCGGCTGGCCTCCATATATATAAATACATTGAAACAACATATACAATATACATTGCTATAAATATAACATACATTGCTAACGAAATTAATTATTAGGTAATGAGAGGATCCATAAAAAAACAAAAAAAATGACAGCGCCATTTTTGTGTGCCAAGGTTGACTTCCGAAAAGTTATTGTGTAATACCGCAGTTGTGACTTCCACATGGCGGTGACTACTCTCGGACGTCTATAAAATTTTAAATCGAAGACTCGCAGTTGTTCGACGTTATAAATAGGATAGAAACGAATTTACCGCGTGATATTTGTAGCACCCGACGTTTCGGTGACGTTGCAGCCGCCGTTGTCTAGGGTAGACTGAAAGAGCTGTCAATGCGTTGTTTTGCGGGTAGGCTGCATACCGCTGCAGCTACTTTCCTCGCATGATCCGGGAAGCCATTGAAATAAGAAGACCCCGAAATTCAATAGAGACGACGGTTACAAACTCTTCTACGTGGAACTCTCTTCTTAAAATGTTCCCGACGCCAAACGCAAGGACGTAAGACAGGATACAGTGAGTGTTGTGTGCAAGACGGATTTTCGAAATTCGCACGCTCCGAGCCCGGCCACCCACCACCGTTGTAACCTACGCAGTGGCGGCAACAGCGGATTGGCAACTCTCAGTCTACCCTGGACAACGGCGGCTGCAACGTCACCGAAACGTCGGTTGCTACAAATTTCACGTGGTAAATTCGTTTCTATCCTATTTATAATGTCTATAAAATTGAAGCTCACCACGCTTACGGAGAGATATTTGCTTGCGACATGCACGCCTACTCACATCGTTATTATCTACATTGAGCATTTTCCATAGGAGATGGAACATATCAATGATTGTTCTTAGCAGAGATGGATATAAATAATAAATACAAACGGAGCTGCCATGGAATTCACCAACCGGAGTCGGGCCCATCATAATACTATTTTTACACTTCTGGGGGGTGAGCAGTGGATTCCGGACTTACGAACCGGCTGTGGTAGGTTTAGGACAGCTGTCTTGCCACATGTGAGCGTTCACCTTGCCACCCATTCACTCCCCCTTCGAAGCCATAGAATTTGAGATGCGCAAATCGCAGTTTTAGATAATTTTTCTAAGAAAGAGTTGATTATTTTTCTGGAAAGGCCAAGATCTTTAAAGAGGTGAAATAGAGATTTAGCTGGCAGGCCACGAGCGCCAACTTCCACCGCGTGAAGGTGAACAGTGAAGCCGTTCCGGGTTACGGCATTTGCAAGATCATAGTATTTATTTAATTTGTACTCGTGGTCTTTTGGGATATTTGATTCCCATGGAACAGTTAATTCTACAATAAGAGCCACCTTCCGAGATAGAGAGTAAAGAGTTATATCTGGACGGAGGGCTGTGCATCCGAGACTTTCAGGGAATTTATACTGCTTAGAGACCGAATCAACCTCCAGAATCCAATCTGTAGCTTTCTCGATTATTGAGAAAGGTTTTGTAGTTAAATGTTTTTTGCCTTTAGAGCCATCCCGCACAAACTGTATTGGGGGTTTGGAGGATACTGTCAAACCCTTGTTGGCACGAGCCACTGAGAGACTAATTACCTCGCGAATAACAGCGAGAACTTTGTCATGGCGGTAAGTGTACTGTCCTTGATCTAAGGCCACCTTGCAGCCAGCTAGAATGTGTCTAGCTGTGCAAGGGGTATTGCTACAGAGGGGACAAGAACTATCCTCGGCAAAGCTCCAACGAGCGAGGTTACTGGGGTCTGGAAGTGTATGCTGAAAGGCATTCAAATAAAATTTCAGCATCTCTGGCGTCCAGTCATAGAGCATTACCTTCCAGTGCATTGGAGGCGGAATGCAAGAGTCCCCAATTGTTGTCCAATCATTCTGGCATTGAAGGCCAATAGCATGAGCCATACTCTTGCTGTCGTAATCTCCCCGCAAAAGAGACTTCTTCAAGTCCACGTCGCTCGTGGTTGTACTGCCATACCCCAGACCAGTGCCATTCTGGCTGATTCCAGTAAGGAACTTTTTGTGGAAGTCTACGCGGGCTTGTAGATCATTTGAATCACTACGGCCACTTATTACGTGCTTCGATATTGCCGGATCTTTGGAATTGCACAGAATTGAATTTTTGGTTATTCTGGAGTTGGCGTAGAGCAGAGAGGGCAGTTTAAGCGCTAGCCCAAAATTTTGTTTGGACCTGAAGAGAGTCGAGGGGTCAGCTGGTTTGGCTAAGGACAGCCAGGATTTTAAACTAGCTGTCACCAGCGCATCTAGACGGGACAGTTGGGTTTTGGTAAAATCGTAAATAAGAAAGGGCCATGACAAATGTGACGTTAGATAATTGTCATAGATCCAGGCCTTACGAGGGCCAGAAATTAGCAAGGCATCTATTTTCACCAGGCAACTTTT
Source organism: Micropterix aruncella (assembly GCA_944548615.1). Lineage (NCBI taxonomy): Eukaryota > Metazoa > Arthropoda > Insecta > Lepidoptera > Micropterigidae > Micropterix > Micropterix aruncella. Next base: position 10,711,322 of record OX155973.1, read on the forward strand.
GAAATGCTCTATAACATGATCGCCCGAGACGTCTTTTCCCTGATGGGTGATTTTTCTGCCGAGGAATTTGAAATGATTGTTTGGGTCTATAAGGGAGATATTAGAGCCCTTATAGACCAATTTGGGGTCATAGGATGTAAATTTTGTGCCCATGCGGGCGAGTCCAAGGCAAAAACATTTGGAGGGCTTCACTTTTATACAGCCTGACCAGTCGCAGAAAAGCTCCACTTTCTGTAATAGCAGGGAAAGCTGCTTGGGGCTTCTGGTGATGAAAGTTAGGTCGTCGGCAAAAGCGAGGCACGACGAGGTGTATTGGCCGTCTGTTTTAAAACGGTAGCCCCACATCTTGTCAAACTGGGTCAGGCTTTCCAGCAGTATATTAAAAACTATATTAAAAATCGTTGGGGAGAGGCAACAGCCCTGAAATAGTCCAATTGAATATGGTATAGAGCGGGTAGTCCATTCTTGCATTTTAACATGGAAAGTCAGACAGTTGTAGTAGGAGGCTACAATGTCACGCACGACTGGTGGGAAGTTGTACCAGCGGAGTGCAAAGTGGAGGAGACTGTGTCGGACTGACCCAAAGGCATTCTCTAGGTCGAGCCAGCATACATTGATTTGGCGTTCGTGCTGTCTCGCATCCTTGATGGCAGCAGCCAGGAGAGAATTGTGCTCGAGGCAGCCCGAGACGCCACGCATGAAGCCTTTTTGAACTGATACTCCAAGGTACTCATTCCGGTGCATGAATTCGCTCATCCTCGTGTGGACTATGCTAAAAAAGATTTTGGCCACAGTGTCTGTGAGAGCAATGGGCCGAGCGTCCTTTGGTCCGGTGCAAACTGGGACCTTCGGAATTAAGATGACTGTCGCTCGGCCAAAATTCTGTGGGACTACACCGCTATTCCATATATTTCGGAAGATGGATCCTAAATATTGCAGAAGGCAGGGGCATTTTTTGTATACTAAATAGGGAATACCATCGGGACCCGGAGTAGAGCCCGACGGCTTCCTCTTTACTTGATTAAGAATCTCATCTAGAGATGGAGGTTGAGAAGCAAAAGCTACCGAAGGCAGGGGCGGAGGTGTAATGCCCGGCGGAGGGCTGTAATTATGGAGCCGCATTGGGTCCTCATACGTGGTCGAAAAATATTCCGTGGCCATTTCTTCCGGGATTTGGATTTTTCCCTTGGCGGCAGACAAAACCGTTTTGCTGTAGTTAAAACGGTTTTTGTCGAACCGGGCTTCCTCTTTGGATTTGAGAAATGCTGCCTTGCGCTTGTCGTTTTGCGTTGCTACGCTCTGTATGAGTTTTAGTATAGAGCGGTACGCGCGCGAGAAGTTGTGGCAGAGGGCTTTATCCCCGGCTTTCTTGGCTTCACGTAACTGGCGACGAAGTAGCCGCTTTTGCCTACGGAGCTTTGCCTTAAATGCGTTTTCTCTGTGAACCGGGTCGACATGGGTAGATTTTGGGTAAACACCCGAGAAGTATTCATGGACCGCCACCTGGAAGGACGACAGCTGGACGCTGGCAGGGGCATTACGGTTCACAGAGTGGTCAAGAATAAGATATACTGGCACGGCACGAATTTTATATATGAAGATGGAAACATAAAATACTCTATAATTTCACCAACGGTGTTGATGTAGACAAAATCTTCTCTTACAACCTAGGAAATACACGTCAGATTTTTCTCTACGATAGTCGGATTAGACGGACGACGGATAAAACTATCGGAAGGCACTCTTGCCATACATTTGTTTAAATATTATTATTTATTATTATTTTAATATTATACGCTAGCAGCTTAAGGTTGATGCGTGTATATCATATGCATTTGTTTTTAAACTTGTGACTGTTTTGCACTAGGAGAAATGTCCAGTTTGTTATTAAAGCCTAACAGAGATAGCACTGATCACTTCCTCGGGCAATGCATTCCAAGCATCCACTATGCGGTTTGTCAAAAAATGTTTCCTGGGGTTCGATGCTGCAATTGTCTTATTCAGCTTTGAGTGTCCACTCAGTTCAGGGTATACATGTTCTCGAGGTTGGGCATACTGTAATAACCGTGAAGCATTTTGTAAGTTTCTATTACGTCTCCTCGCTGCCTACATTTCTTGGCAGGAAAATCACCTGCCAGGGAAAAGACCTCTGGCGATCATGTTATAGAACATTTCAGTAGTTGCCTGGAAAAGATAGATGCACTGCTAATTTCTGGCCCTCGTAAGGCTTGGATCTATGACAACTATCTAACTTCACATTTGTCATGCCCCTTTCTTATTTACGATTTCACCAAAACCCAACTGTCTCGTCTGGATGCACTGGTGACAGCTAGTCTAAAATCCTGGTTGTCCTTAGCCAAACCAGCTGACCCCTCGACTCTCTTCAGGTCCAAACACAATTTTGGGCTAGCTCTAAAACTGCCCTCTCTGCTCTACGCCAACTCAAGAATAACCAAAAATTCGATTCTAAGCAATTCCAAGGATCCGGCAATATCGAAGCACGTAGTAAGTGGCCGTAGTGAGACAAATGATCTACAAACCCGCATTGACTTCCACAAAAAGTTCCTTACTGGAATCAGCCAGAATGGCACTGGTCTGGGGTATGGCAGTACAACCATGAGCGATGTGGACTTGAAGAAGTCTCTCTTGCGGGGAGATTACGACAGCAATAGTATGGCTCACGCTATTGGCCTTCAATGCCAGAATGATTGGACAACAATTGGAGACTTTTGCATTCCTCCTCCAATGCACTGGAAAGTGAGGTTGAAAGGAAAGGAAAGGACGCCAGAGCTGCTGAAATTTTATTTAAATGCCTTTCAGCATACACTTCCAGACCCCAGTAACCTCGCTCGTTGGAGCTATGCCGAGGATAGTTCATGTCCCCTTTGTAGCAACACCCCTTGCACAGCTAGACATATTCTAGCTGGCTGCAAGGTGGCCTTGGATCAAGGACGGTACATTTACCGCCACGACAAAGTCCTTGCTGTTATTCGCGAGGTACTTAGCCTCTCAGTGGCTCGTGCCAACAAGGGTTTGACAGCTCCGTTTGTATTTTATTTTATTTATACTTCCGATCCGATAGTCGGATCGGACAACCGAGTTCGAAATAGTATACCAAGGCACAGTATACAGAGAGATCAGTAAACGCACTCTCGAGCGACAGGGCATTGCGGGGATACGGTGCGAGGAATGTGAGCAGAGGGGTACGTCTCGACAAACGCCTTTGGTTAACGTTACGCGCATGCGAAGGTTGGCGAATTTCTCAAAAGGTTGAATATGCGTCGGCGGAGTAGTATATATAATGCATTGTGTGTACAACAATGAAAGGCTTACTATGGCTGTAGAAAAACACATTTGCCAAGAAAACGAAGGCTGTGAAGATTACCACAACAGGAATAAGAAAGACTTGTTCATTACCGTCTTGTAGCTAATTTCATTGCTCTATCTCGTTTTGTTAATCTTGCTTCAATTAAGATCAAAAGTTCTTAAAAGGACCTTATATTCATTCTATAAAAATCAAAAAACCGTTCAGTAACTTGGAATGTTTTAAATGGAAATGACTCTTAAAACGCAATATAATAGGATGGATCCAATAGCGTTGTTTCTTCTTTTTTTTGTTAGCATAAGCAACAGTATTTTGTCGTCCATCCTTTTCGTCTACTCTCTCGCGAACACATTGAACGAACAAGCCAATAGCTCAGGAACGACGAGTTCAGAAAAAAAAACAGTCAATAAAATTAGACAAGTATGGCGTGAATCCGATATGATAGCCTGATCAGACAATCGGAAAGTCAGACGTCTATTCCTATCTGCAATCGCGAGGCCGACCAATGGCATGACCTTTCAGAGGAGATAGTGTGCGGATGGTATCAATAAGTTTAAAATCTTTTTTGTGTAAGTATATAGTAACAAAGACTAAAAAAATGCACGCCAGATATGGGCAAATCAGCCGTTTGCTGCTTGTCCATAGTGAAATAATGTAAAAAAAACAACAGTAACCTTTATTAATAGGTGGACTGGAGTCCGAAGGTTCTATGGCCGTAACTGTGATACACAAAAGCCCCGCATGGAGGACTGGGGCCGGATTACCAGAGCAATATCAAAACAGGGATGGTTATTCTGTCCTGTGATGAAATCAGGAATTTCTTATTATCCAGTTTCCTCTACCTCCCCGTTATGTTTGTCATTCCTTGTATGGTTAGGAACTGATGACGTCAGCAATTCTGATGACGTCGATGGAAAAGCCAACGGCTACAAGCGCCACAGGCTAGCTGATCATCATCATGGAGCAATCCACTATTTAGAACTGGCAGAAATGATTAACAAGGACATGGAAATGTGGCCGACTTGTCATCAGGACATACTACCAATATACGTAAGAATAACGGTAGCTATGAGTATGTCTATGTATGATTCTACTTTATAGTTGCACTGAGAAGTCTCAAGTCGTACCCAAATAGTAGATAAAATTACTACAGCGAAATCCTTACATATAAAAAAACTTAGACATCGAAGTAAAAATTACAAAATGTTTTTTTTTTAAATTTATTTCAAACGGTACATGCGAGAAAACTATCAGGGAACGATCAATCGAGACTTCTTTCTCTATAAAATAACGATAGATTGAAAACGTGCATGTCCATAATAGTTGGGGAGCTAGTGAATTTTTCAGTACTGATTTTCCCAGTCACCAAACGTCGATAGCATTATTCAGTAGGGGAGAGCGGGTAGGCTTCGTACACGGGGAGCATTCGTACAGTGGAGAAATCTACGCTATCCAATACATTGACGTGTTTGCGTTTGTGTGTGTGGATCACGCTCGTATGAGCGCGAGTCAATGTATTAAATAGCATAGATTTCTCCACTGTCCAAAGCTCCCCATGTACGAAGCCAACCTGCTCTCCCCTAACTAATTCGGACGTATTTTGTAGGGGGGTTTAGCTGGAAAATGCTTTTGAATATACAAATGTACTGCTCTTTTTTTAGCACTAATGAAAATCGGTTTACTGTCAAGTCGAATGCAACACTGATTAGAAAAAAAAACTGGTTGATCTGTAGGTATGGTCTGGCACCTGAAAAACCTAAGAAAATGGTGGCCCTTTTTTCCCAAACCTGAAAATTGGTCAGATGATACTTATTATTATAACAGTAGCTTAGGATATCTGGCTGTAATTTGCAATCGCCCAAGCCTTGCCAGACTCGTTTATTTCTTGTAAGAGTGACACGAATTCAACGATGCTGACACGCATTAAGCGAATTACGTGCACAAAATACTACACACGGCCACAAACTTCAGTAGAGTCTGTCGAGGCTTTGGTTGTTATTAACATTACCCAGATGTGTTTTTTGTTGTGGAATTATAGGATCTATTTATCTTGTACAAAAATTTCAAGACTGAAAATCAGAGCGAATCTTAATTTCTAAATCCCGCCAAACGAATAAGTTCCGCGAAAAAAGTAGTCTTTCAAATGATAATTTATGAAAATGTAAATTTGTATTTTTAATTTTTAACCTGTAACTCACTTTTTCTGTGCATTTAATGATCGACTCAGTGAATGGAAAAGATTTATAACTGGGAAAATAAATACAATTCGAATACATCTACTGCCCACCCACCCATCGTATAATCCTCGCCAGGCTCAAAATTTCTTGATTAGCATAGATAATAAACCAGATTTAATTACTTTTACAAACTGGGAAAATAAGTCCTAAAACTATTCACTACCTCCCCGACTATAATGAGCCTTCTCTCGCATAAGTAGCTCTCTTTTTTCTCTAAGCCTTTGCATCGACTACCGATCGATGACTTCACTGATTCTGATGACTTCACTGATTTTGATGACTTCAATGATTCTGATGATTTCACTGATTCTGATGACTTCAATGGCACGGCCAACGGCATAGAAGCGCCAGAGGCCAGCTGAGTCTTCAAAGAGACACCAGGTGCCGGCAGAGCGAATGTTTGACAGCGAGATCAAGGTTGTATATATTTTAGCGTGGTTTCGGCGACTGACGACGAATACCCGGCCAGTGACTGTCGACAAATAGCCGACGACGAATAGCCGACGGCATTAGAAGAGCCACAGGCTAGGTGAACTTACTGGAAGGCGCCGGGAGCCGGGAAAACGTTTGAAGCTTTTGAGACGGTGCCGGATGCCAGGCGAAAGATTCAATGTCTTCAGGATGGCACCAGGAGACCTGTGGATGGCTGTGAGAGATTGAAATGGCATTGGGTGTCAGATTTGAGATGGCGTCAGGTCCTGGCGGAATGACGCTGTAGGCTGCAACTGCTTCTATTGATATGACCTTCGAAATGTAGGTCTATCGGAGGATACTACCATTGATTACATATAGGATATTTGATTGCTCAATGCCATATTACGTTTTGGCAGCTAGGATTTTACTACGAAACGCAACAAGTAGATAGCACTCATAGTTCTAAACATTGATTAATTTTCTCTTAATATGGCAGTGCTAGTGGTATGGCAGTATGGCGTCGCCATACTGCGTATGTCGCCATAAACACCAGATGGCGCTCTAAACACTAAACCTATCTCGAAATTAAGGAATAATATATTAACAAACGAATATTCAAATGACAGCTCTCAAATTTTAATTTTAAAACTTTAACAGCGGCCGATTTTTATAGCGCGAGTTACGATGCCCGCAGGCGTTTTTTGGCATTATTGTAACGGCTATAAAATAACCTGATGAGATATACAAACAATTTGTTTTGTATATATTACACTGAATTTTACATCTTCCGGATAAAAATTAAAAATGAATGAAATATAATGATAAGTTATGAAATTATTTATTCAAAAAAGGGCATTTTTGTGAGAAATGAAAGTATACAATAATTCTTTTTTGTATGGAATTTTTTGAAACATGGATAGTAGCATAGTGGTACCATTGATTTTATAGTGTTGGTACATAGCAATCTGGTCAATAGTAGACCATCTTCTTGTGTCCTTGTTTGCCAGTTTGCTTTTTTCCAATGTCTGCGCAAACTTAGCAGACTCGACACCTTCGTTTTTTTTGGTTTAGCTATGAGTTCATGCTATTTTTTGTTCACGCTATGAATTCATGCTAATGAATCGCATATGTATGTATAGACAAAAGACTAAGCTACATGCTGGTACGACGCGAATAACGAACCGAGTACGAGATTTTTAAACAAACTATGAAAGTTGATCACGCCCTTAGTACATGATTCGCGAGTTAGAGAATATTTTGTATCACGAACTGAGTACATGATCCGCTGTTAAAGTGTCAATTCTTAATTTGGTATACAGGTTTCAATACAAAAATAACTACTCACTTTAGTATTCAGATAGACTAATAGATGGCATTCTATCTCTCCCTATTACATTATTTGTGTGATGTAATCAGCCTATCATAAGATAGATGGCACTATTATTTGAATATTATTGTTGTTGTCATTGGGTTGGTTTTTACAATCAATCGGTGATTTATTAAAAAACCATTCATTATCAATGTTGTTAAATGGCTAAATAAATTGGGATTAGTTTCACCTGACAATGCTGTCAGCGCCACCTGCATGTCACTGTCGTAGATGGGTTGCCAAAACGTACTATGGTATTGAGCAATCTAATACCCTATATAATTAATGATGCTACGTACGGGTATAACCTGGATTTATTTAGGTATGAAGATGTCAAAGCGTTGCGAAAGAACATAGAAATATCGAGGTAACGAAGTTCTGCAAAATCGAATGCTTCGCTTACATCATGCGTCGTCCTGAAAGATACACCGCTATGCTTTAAAGACGAAATAATCAGAAGAAGAGGTCCAGGAGGAAGAAAACATCTTGGTTCCGTAATCTACGGGAATTGTTTCAGAAAACTACGACATCCTTGCTTCGAGCGGCAGCTAATAAACTTGTAATAACCAAATGTTTGATAGCGTGCATGGCACCACCAGAAGAAGATCAACAAAGGAGTTACTGTTCTACTTGCGTTCTACTTCTAGAGATGGATGAACATTAGCAGCCTGAACTCATACAAATAACAGTAGAATAATTCAAACCAAATTTAAGAATGCTATTCTGTGATGTTGATGATGGGATCATCTATTATGAGGGGTAAGTTGTGTGATAATTGACTAGCCAGTCTGTTTTGACCATAGATTATAATATAGGGCAGCGGTCCGCAACCTTTTTGATGTTGCGACCCCAAAATTAAAAAAAGAGTTCAGGGACCCCAGAAAAAAACACTAAATTTACAGTTGGTTCAGATAACGAGATCAAGGTAAACTTTAATTTTCCTCCATGTTCTAGCTGTTTTTATTTTGTAAATTATATCGGAAAGTTTATTTATTTTGGAAAATAATATTAGAGCAATTGAGAAAATATGCCTTTAACATATTTATGAAGTCATTAAATGAGACAAGCAATTATTTTAACATTATTCACTAAGAAAATTAGGTAAGTTTAAAAGTTTATTTGAACCTTGTGCTTGCACACATTCAGTCAGTATTGTAACGGACCTTAAGTCCATTACATGCGATCAACAAATGCATCGATTTCCAGTGAAAGCCACGGACACAATTCAGCTATTATTTTGACTCGTGTAGCTATGAATCAGCACGATGAAACAATACTTTTACTCGGAATATTTTCGGATTGCATCATTTCACGGCCTATTTAAACCGGCGAAAAAGCAACCAAATTATCATTCCCCGAGTGATCACCTTCCCCCAAGGTTGCGACGGCATATCCGGTACCCCTCTTACGAGGTCGCTCAACGGATCCGGCTCCTTGGTTGCCTTTCCTTACCTTTCCCAGTCCTCGTGACTGGGAAAGGATCCTCAACCACTATTCCTACATAACCTCCGTCGCGCAACCCTCGCGTCTCGATAAAGTAATTCGCGCGCTCGCAAATACTTTCCTCCTCACAGTAAATTCACTTCAAATCGGTCGAGAGTCCTTCACACTATTCGGCAAGCGTTATAACTGGCAATATTCAAACCTTCGATCAATAAATTCCTTCTACTTCATTCAAATCCGCCTTTCAATACGGAGATAACTCGTAAGTTGACAACACCACCTCACACCGAACAATTTGGAGTCTTGTGAGGGGTGGTCCCTCACAGTAGGTATATTAATTCTTAGTGATATATTATCAGAATAGACACCCTCAAATCAGGTTATACATTGTCTGGAGCGATATTTTGTTTTTATAGCGGTCAATGTGGAGAAAGCTGTCTCACACAGGTATGTAGATGCGAATGGCAGCAATTTCAGCAGAGATATTTTGTATAACAGTGGATATTCCTTTTCCGTCATTATCCAGAACTTGGATAGATCCGTGGTTTTGAAAATAGCTCGAAGGCTTTCATCGGACATTAAGTCGATCAGCTGCTTCTTTTCTTTTAAGTTCATCGAATCTCTCCGTTTTAAAGAAATTGGAATTAAAATGTGTATGGAGAGGTTATATTTTACGCATAAACTTTAATAAAAATCGATAACTACAGGACCTTGTGGACTTTTTTGACGACCCCATAATTATATTTCGCGACCCCGTGCGGGGTCGCGACCCCAGGGTTGCGGAAGGCTGATATAGGGTTTAGATTGCATGATGCGATACTAGCATGATGTCATAAAGCATGATGCCATACAGCTAGGAACAGGGGCGGCATCAGCGACGTTGGTGACCTCCAACGGCTTCACGCCAGGTCTCGCAGAAAAAAAATACAAGTTTTTAAAAGTTTGTTTATTTGTATTTATTTCCGTACGCATTCTTTTCCAACTATGAATATATGAAAAACTCCATCTTTAACCGCCCTACCATTGATTATTATATATTACAACTATATATATATAATCCCTATATAGAGGCCCTACCTTTGGGTTATTAGTCAAAAAGTAGGCAAATCCTTGGTTTTTTTTCATTAGATTTCTCAATAAAATCAACGGGATAAAATTAACGGAATTGCATTTTAATTCTGTCGATCGAATACAATAACAGGACACACACTTACAAGTTTCTAGCATACATACATATAAACACTTCATAGTAGGGTTGGTTAGAAGAGATTGTTGTATGACAATAAACTGACCCATTGTGAAATCTCAAAATATAGAGTATCAACAAACAAATAATACCTATTTAACCGCCCTACCAATACGAACGTACGTGACCTTAACGTTTCAAAAATAAGTGATGCCAAATCGGACTGAGCAATCTAATACGCTATATAGGGCCCGATTGCGTTTCTTCGTGAACTAAAACAGGAACTTAGTTCAACCACAGTATACCCAGACAGTAGTTTCTCTTAGAACAAAATTGAAATCAAAGCAAATATGTCACGAGTCGTAAGGGCCCGCATATGCTCGCCAGATGTTCCGCTACTCGGCCTACGCAGATGTCCGAACGCTCGAAAAGTAGCCAGCCTTTACCTGGCCGTAATGCCTAATGTTCGCGCTCGTCGGGACGTACCCATCTGCCTACATTCCCCGCACCCTCTTCCCGCATTGCCTTGTAGCTCGAGAGTAAAGCTACTTACTGGTTGGTATACTTTGGTTCAACCGAACGAGGCAGAGCGATACGTTAGAACGGAATATGAAATGAATTATCAACAATTTTCGCGCACCAAAACTACCTGTCGAACTTATAGACGCCCGACGTTAGATTTAGCTGCTTTAACGTCGGTGGGTAGTTCTAATGCGGAAAAGTGACGACCATTCATTTCACGTTCCGTTCTGACGTACTGCTTTGTCTCATTCACACGAACTAATTTCCGAGTTTAGTTCAAGAGAAACGCAATCGAGCCAATAATCAACAATTATATCGGTATGGAACCAGCTGGCTTCATCTTTCGGCCTTGTGAACACTTAAAGCTTATTCTTCCATCGGTTTTCTGCAATATAATGTTCTTTTTTTTTAATACTTACAGTGTTGGACGGTGGGAAGATAATAGGGTTTCTAATAAAATGCATTGTTTCCGAAATGGACATTTATCGGAAGATAATATTCGGATATCCGAAGGCAGTATACCAAATATGCCAATGGCTCGACAAAGGAATTTGCCGATTCTCAAAAGAAATGAAGAGTACCTCTGGATATCATTGGATACGAGTCCTAAACTAGCTAAGGAGGTCATTAAGTCGGTTTTGCCGTGTTGGCATTTGGTAGCGTTGGACGGTGGCAAGATATTAAGTTTCTTTAAAATAGATTGTATCCGAATTGGACATTTGTCGGAAGATAACATTCAGATATCCAAGTGCAGTATACCAAATATCAAATATGCCAATGGCTCAAAAAAGAAATTTGACAACACTCGAAGAATTGAAGAGTACTTCTGTATTATCATTGGATACAAATCGTAAACGAGCTAAGTAGGTCCTTAAACCGGTTTGCCAACTCTTCAGGCGGATCTCGGTCAATTTCATATTTTTATATCACTACTATACATGTCTACAAAGTAGTTTAGGGCACGTGATGATGCAATTAATCTAAAATAAAAGATCATTTGGGCTCTTGTCCTAAAATTGTACTGAACCCTGGTCCTAACCTTGTCCCTAGACCCACTTAAACCATATTCATTTTTTAGAAAGATCTTCAATTCTGTATGTAACTTTTAAACATTGTTTGTCATATTGTCTATATTTGTGAATTGTATTAAATGTAATATAAATAAATACACTTGTGTTTAGAAAAATCTTTGTTTTATTATGCTGATTAGAAATGGGCAGTGGCTTCAGCGCTATTATGGCTGTTTTGTAATAAGTTACGATACAAAAATATTTTTTTTTATATAAACAAAAGCGGCCATTGTCAATTGAGGCGACTGGACTATTTGACGGAAAAAGTTTTAAACTTTCCCGACAAGTAAACATGTAACCCTCCCCCCCCCCCCGTATCAGTGTCAACCCAACCTCTCCGCGCGCCAATTCATAGTATATTTGTAGTTTTTTCGTGGCGTTATAATGGTATTTTGCCAAAAATATGTAGTGTTTATTTTCTTAAATATGGCGGACTTTAAATATTATTTGCGTCGCTTGTATATGAGATATTCTACTAACCAATATTTTACAACGTGATATCGGTGCAACGAGGCATAGGTGTACCGAATTTCAAGTGTAACTGGGAGGTCGACTAGTCTGCGATCGCCGAGGGCCCCAGAAAAGGTCCCAAAAAAGGTTTTTTTTTTTACTTCATACTTTAACCCTTCAGGCCTCGGCCCCTCAGACGATTGACAAGTTGCTGTCCCAAAAAAATTTAGTAAAAATTAATTAAAAAATTGAATTACGACACTGTCTGTTACAAAATATTAATTACTGCCAAACCACTGTATCCATAATTAAAATAAAACATATTAAGATAATAAAACATATTAAAATAAAACAAATTAAATTAAAATAAAATCCAAACGGGGCCGTCACGCTGAATCGTATTGTGGCCGATATCGGCCAATCGGGGCTTGAGGAGTTAAAAACATTTTTATTACTCAGGTATTTTTTAAACTACTAAAAAATTGGTCAGTCAATTGTCCAAAAGCCTAATTATATCTATTGTTTTACTATAAAAACCATTCATTATATCACTATAATCAATGGTAAAACCATTGACTATTCTACCGCCTGGAACAGTTCAGACGCTGCTTAAGGTGTCGCTATTGGCTAAATCCAATTCAACTTTCTCTTGAGACAGGCGAGGGGTGAGAAGAAGCGGGATACGACTATGGTAGGGGCAGGCCCGGGGCTAGGTTTTTAGCACTCTGGGCTATACTCAGCTCGGCGCTCCCTCCCACATACATAATATTAGCTTAACCCGTTGAGTATGATACGACCAAATCTGGTTCTGAAACAATTATTCGTTGAGTATGATACGACCAGATCTGGTTCCGCGGTTTTTTCACTTCTTTGACGTTCTCATATTTATTCATAATTATCTAATTGTTTTACAAAATGATATTTCAATATTCTATATTCGAAATTTCAATGCAATCATTGTGCAGTTCTTTTTATGATTGGTGTAGTAGTTTCGTAGTTATAGTACTTTAAGGTCGATGTCGCCGAAAATCCTGCAAAAGAGACAGATGCATCCATGAAAATACCCATTTACTCCAAGGGTTAAGCAAGTTAGCAAGTTACATTGTTGGATATCACCAACTTCTGCTATTTTTAGCATTATTTTAGTCTTTAACAGTATTGAATTTGAAAAAAATGCACAACCATGAGAGTATAATAATATGGTTAGTAAAACAGCGTTTAGTTTAGTTACAGGTTTAATAACGTTAAATATACAAGCAGAAATATACAACACAAAATGTTTGTTAACGAGATGACAATTGTAACATATCATTTTTATCAATAAAATGTAATGTAGGTAGGTATAACCATTCACATTTTATATAAAATCAATGGTATAACCCATTGATTTTATAGTGTAATGTATAACATTATACTATAAAATCAATGGTATAACCTAATAAAGTTTATTTATTTATTATTTATTTACCTAATCTTAATGAAGCAAGATCATTTAAAATTCAATGTAAGTAACAACATGAAACTCAGTCTACAGTAGGTACTTAATGGTTTTTTTCTAGCCTTCATTTTTGCAAAATTATTTATAACATCGGAAAGGTTCGTGTTCATTGTAATGTCCCGTTCACAGCACAGTAACATCAACGCATTCAATTTACTATCAAGAAGAGTTGACCTTTTAGCATTTTTGACTCTTGAAAATCCCCTTTCTGCTGTAGGTACAGTTTGTGACAGGTAGTGTCAGGACCATTGCTTAGTGCGCCGCTACCCCGCCCGAGCCCAAGGTTACTGGCCCCAGGCTTGCATACCTGGGGGCGGGGGGGGGGGGGGGGGGCGGCGGGCCGGCGCCCGGCGGGGCAGTGCAGTCACACGAAAAAAAATAAAACAATGGAATCTTCTGCTTCATTCGCCTACAAATAAATTGATTTATTACCAAGAAGGAAAAATACATTTTTTAAAATAAAACTGCCCACCTTTAAATAAAAAAAATTACATATTTTGCCGCCCCCTTTAGAGTGCCGCCCTGGGCTATAGCCCAGTCAGCCCATTTACAACCCTGGGCCTGGGTAGGGGTATTTTGTAATGCCGTAAAGCCGGCTCCACAAATAGAGACGAATGTTCGGCAGATACGTATAATGGGACTACATTTTCGAGTCGCTCCTGCGGGGAATCGTATATCGATATGCGAGCTCAGTTTATCGACATTCTAGTAAGTAGACCTTTATTATATTGAAAACAATATTGCTTGCCTAGCAAACAAAATTGTGGCTTTTATTGTTGAAAACAGCGCCATCTATTAGAAGTGGGTTTCGCGGTTTTCATTCCAAGGTGAAATGCGACATATTCTCGACATATTCCAAGTAGCTTCAACTTCGGCCGTTAGATGGCGGTAGTAATCACTGAATCGTAAAATTAAATAGCACGTGGCGACGCGTTTTCAGGGGTTCTGTGTGAAAACGACAGAATTGTAAATATTTACAACATTGTTATTATTTATAATTATCGATTCGCCCAAAATTCAATCTTTTTTATTCAAAAAATATACATTTTTTTGTTTCAGTTTGATGGCGTGTCAATAGAGAGCGTTGAAAGTCCGCAATGAAACAAGCCGATTTATGAATTTCAAAACAATATGGTAAATCATAAATAAATGGCTGGCGAGTGATTCCAATTACGAATGGTTGTAATTCAAGATGACGAACCTGTACTCTCGTTGAATTAATTGTTTTAATTGCTTAATATGCATGTTTGTTCATGATATCCGATCCGTATCACGCGACGCGAACGAAACCCACATCCATTGTGATAGCATTACCAGGTGCGGCTAGAGCCGTTCAACCGCACCGGGCGCCGTCTTTTGTGGGGTGCTGAAATCCAAAAAAAAAAAAACTGCAGAACAGAGGATCCACGGTCCGATCTAATATTGTTATAACTTCCTGAGGTGGCTGGTTCGATCGCAGTAATTGACAACTCCAAAGTGTCACTAAAAAAAGTGAGTTTTAGTATACTAAAACTTATTCACGTTCAAATAAGCTATCGGATCTTTCAATTCACCAATCGAAAATTGTATTTCTAAATATTTGAATAAGTAAGAGATATATAAAACTTCCCCCCTACCTAGCAAGTAGCATCATGGATTATATATACAGTGAGCGACAAAAGTCTACATACACCCCATATTTCTGCTAGTTCGAGAATCTAAAACATATTAGTAAAAAGTTATGATACAGTTTTGTTACGAACTCTATTATAATTATAATGATCAAAAGAAAATACATTCTTTGATATAAAGTTATAAAGTTATTTGAAAAAAAAAACATATATAAAAACCATTGTCAAAAGTCTACAAACACTTGATAATTATATTTAGTCGATAGTAACTTCAAATATTTCTTTTTCTTTTTATTATATTTCATACTTAGTTGGTCCACTGTTCGCATCAATGATTGCTTGAAGTCGTCGCGTCATTCTATACACTAAATTTCTTAATTCTGCTGTGTTATGCTCTCTTAAGCCTCTAATTTGCGCTCTTTAAGTACTGGAGTTATAGAATTTTGATGTTTTCTGATTTTGCGTTCTAGAATATCTCATATAAGTTCAATAACATTTAGAACTTTGAACTTTGAACTTTAGATCCAGGCTCTGAGGTGGTGTATTTAAGTTTCGAGGAGCATGTTTCACCAGCCAATCCTTAACAATCTTGGCAGTATGTTTTGGATCGTTATCTTGTTGGAAGATCCAACCTTTAGCAATATTCAAAATTTCAGCCGATTCCTTCAAATTCTGTTCCAAAATATCTTTGTATTGAAAACAATCCATATTACTAAGGGGCTCTCTAGACGATCAAGCATGATTGTCAAGCATCGCGTCGCGGGCTGGGAGGGGATCGTAAACCGCAGGAAATATGCAAATATTTTTAAAAATATTGACCAAGAATGCCTAATTTTGTAGTTTTATACCAGGGAGGCACGTCATTCATCAATCAATTACGTCTAATTAACGTGACTCCCTGGTATAAACTACAAAATAAGGCATTTTTGGTAAATATTAAAAAAAATATTTCCATATTTCCTGCGGTTTACGATTCCTTCCCAGCCCGCGACGTGATGCTTGACAAGTATGCTTGACAAGCAAGCATGCTCGTCTAGAGAGCCTCTTACAATAAAAGTAGTTTTTTTCCACTTCAGATGCTGCCCCGGCTTCCCAAACTATAACACTGCTACCACCATGCTTTACAGTTTGTATTAAATTCTTCTAATTCATTGCTGTTTTATTTTTCCTCCAAACTTTGGCGATGTAAAAATTCAAAAGTAAGTGCCCCAAAATTGGTCGAAAGCATAGCTAGTGCATCAGAGAAGCATGTGCACTCACGACACAGTATACTGTGCCCACGAACAGTTCAAAGAACTTTGAACAGCTACAATTTCCATAGAATACCACGCAAAAAACCGCTCATTTCTGAAAATAAAAAGCGAAAACTGCGCTTTGAGATTGCCAAAAAATACAAAGAAAAGGATATTGATTTCTGGAATCAAGTTTCTTTTCAAGATGACTCCAAATTCAATATTGAAGCCACGTTAATTAGACGTAATTGATTAATGAAAGACTTGACTCCCTGGTAAAAAAGTACAAAATTAGTTATTTTTGGTAAATATTAAAAATTAATATTTGCATGTTTCCTGGGGTTTACGATCCTCTCCCAGCCCGCGACGCGAAGCTTGACAAGCATGCTTGATCGTCTAGAGAGCTCTTTATAGTGCGTAAATATTACATATTGAAAGCTGTACAGCAAATAAAAAAATTGCATCCTAATGTAAATAATATTAAAATAATAAGAGCTATGTTTTTATTATAAAAATCGTTTGGTATTATATTGTATTTTATACCGTATATTCGTGTTTAGAGCGCTATCTGTTAGAGCGCCGCTATACTGTTATACCACTAAAGTCGGAATATTGAACATAATAACAGAAGATTAATGATTTTTTGTGTCATCTACACGTTGCTATTCGTAGCAAAATCCTGGTTTCCAACTTGTGATACGACGTTGATCAATCTAGCACACGGTATGATTAACGTGACCATACGTCCCGCTTTGGGCGGGACAGCCCCGCTTTCAGGCTGTCTGTCCCGCTGTCCCCAGCGAGAGCAAAAAATGTCCCGCTTTCGCAGACACACCAAAAGATAATTTAAGCCCAAAAGATGACAAAATCACAAGCTGGAATTCTGACAATGTTGCTGCTAAAGACCGTTGGGTGGAGTTGTTCAAACACTTGCGTGATAACAATCTCAACTGTACTTACTTTCGTATAATTATTGAGTACGTTGTATGTCTGCCTGGAAGTAACGCACTTGTCGAAAGAGTTTTTTATCTAATGAATAAAATATGGACAAAAAAACACAGTTAAATGTCGAAGTTTTGACATTCATTTTGATTACCAAGACCACAGTATCTGTGTTATTAGTAATACTGTTAAAATGTTTTTCATTTTTGAATAAAAAGTAGTAAAAGACCAATACGTTTTTTTTCTACAAAGGCGTCCCGCGTTGACGAAAAAAATAAATGGCCACGTTAGGTATGATCACTGTTACCGTTTCGTTTATGTGAGTGCGGTCTGCGTTATAATTTATTTAAAAAAAAACTTTCCCGAAATCAACAAATGGCGTTACGGGAAAAAAACGATTAGTCACTTAAAAAAAATGGTAATTCCATTTTAAAAGGGGACTTTTCATGCAGGGTTTGTTTGACTGAGAACAAAATATATCTTGTCTCTAAACCAAATATAGTTGAGTTTCTAAAAAAAGTACGGGATTTTACTTCAATTCAAAAAAGTATTTCTAGCAAGTAAATATATGAAAAAGAATAAAAAACACGACTGCCGTTACAGAAACTGAACTATTGTATTTATAATTTTTATAACTGTTTTTTATGAAATATTTGGCATACACGTTTGGATGATACACGTATTTGGGATACACCATAATATAAATACCGTATGTTTCAGGA
Organism: Micropterix aruncella; assembly: GCA_944548615.1. Classification (NCBI taxonomy): domain Eukaryota; kingdom Metazoa; phylum Arthropoda; class Insecta; order Lepidoptera; family Micropterigidae; genus Micropterix; species Micropterix aruncella. The sequence continues at coordinate 10,729,342 of OX155973.1, forward strand.
ATATACTAAATCAGACCTTTTATATGACACTAAGCACGATATATTTATGTTAATTTATTGACATTTGGACATTTATATAACTACTTACTTCATATTTGGACAGTTAAGGTACCCTATGGCACTCGGGATGACATAAAGATTCTTACTACACACTTCTAAATCGGTTCAAGCGTTTAACAGTTATGGTGGAATAAAGAAACAGAAAACATAGATGAACCTGAACACATTTCACTCCGTTGTTGTTGGCCTTCGTGAAAAAGTCATATTGATGTCGTTCTTTCCCGTAATTCTTTAAATGTGAACGAAGTCACTACCACTGTATACCAGACAGTATACCACTAAACCAGCAGCGTCTCTTAGAACAAAATTGAAAACGAGGCGAGCTACGTCACGAGTCCAAGGGCTCTCATATGACCGCCACATGTCTTCTACTCCGCCAACGCAGATATTCAAAGGTTTTGAGAAATTCGCCGACCTTCGTTCCGATTTTTCGAGTTTTTTTTAAATTCAGTTTATTGATATTATATATATAATGTGTTATATATCAGTTTATATATCTGTTATATTATATTGTGATATATTATTAATATAGTCTATTGTGTTAGGAATAAGTTAACATTAAATATTTCAAAATGTCAAGAAATTACTTTCACAAGGAAAAACAATAAAATAAAATTCATTTATAAACTTAATCATATCCCCCTAAGGGAAAAGAGTGAGGTGCGCGATCTGGGTTTAGTATTAGATAATAAACTGCTGTTTGATAAACACATTGACTTTGCTACCGGAAAAGCTCATAAAATGTTAGGATTCATCCAGCGAGTGTGTAAACCGTTTAGCGATGTAAGAACCCTTATCAAAAGAAGAAGAAGAACATATATTATATAGATACTCTCTATAATATATCAGTTTATTCAGGATCATTCAGTTTCATTTAGCTCATAATGTTCAGCAGTACTCGCTGTATAGCATAGCAAATATACCATAGCAAGATCCTCCATTAATGCGCGTTTCCAGTAAATTTCCTATTCTTTTTCAGCCACATTTATTATTTTTGTGTCGAACGCGTTTCCACTGAGTCAAACAAAACCGTCAATATTGACAAGGTTATGTTTATTTTGGGTTTCGCAAGTCGCTGCAATTGGGTCGTATTTTATTTGCTTTGCGTTATTACGGTATGCTCAATGTTTGCGTAACGTAAATTCTATTAGATCTGACAAACTAATCCGAATGTTATGCAAGAGGCCTACTATGGTATAAGAGTTCCTGGGTCATCGTTAATTAATAGTTAAATAAATTAGATACATAGATATTTTATTTCCTATTATGATTATTTCTATAACTTTATAACTGTATTAATACCATCTCCCATATATGTTCTGTCACACTTAATTTAATAAATAAAGTTTCTGAGAAATATTTTATACTTACCTATATACAAAAATACTATATACATTATTGATCCCATATACTCTAATATAATTGCTAAATATTGCAGCGGCCTTCTATATGGACCCAACAGATGAACACCCCACAAAATATCACCTCAATACAAACTCCGCCGAGTGAAGTGATAAAATATCGTCAAAGCAGTAAGCACTCTTTAGTTTATTTCCAGGGCTCTAAAATGTGTATTGTTATGTCATCATCATCAGCCGGGAAACATCCATTGTTGGACAAAGGCTTTCCCCATTGAAAGCCATGACGATCGCTTTTGAGACGGCTCCTTTCACCTATCTCCTACTACTGTGGCGATGTCATCGCTCCATCTTGTGGGTGGGGGGGGGGGGGGTCCTACACTTCCTCTGCCGGTTCGTGGTCGCCATTCGAGAACTTTTTCACCTGGCCCTATATGGCCTGGCATTGGCATTTCAAGTTGCTAATTTTACGACCTATGTTTGTGACCATGGTTCTTCTGCAGATTTCCTCGTTTCGGATTCTTGTATCCGAAACGAGGAACCATGACCATTACACAGTGAAACTCCAAGCATAGCTCTCTCCGTGGCTCGTCACGCGACTTTGAGCTTGTGTATGAGACCAATAGTATGTCATCACTGACAACATGCACTGATTATATACTTTCTGGAGGCTCCGCGTTTGATTCGTCGCCTGGTTTGATTCGTCGGCAGACCTCCTTGTCGAAGTTGAGTCTGCCTAGTTAGATCGTCTGATCCAAATAAACATACTGTGTGTGAGGTTCTTCAATAATATCGTTCCCAACATGCACCGGTATGGGTGCGACATGGGCATTTGACATGATTTTTGTCTTACCCATGTTTATTTTTAGACCTACCTGTTGGGAGACGCTATTGAGGTCTGAGCATTGTGCCCAGATCGCTCATCGATTTAGCAATGATGACTGTATCATCGGCAAAACGAAGGTGAGTAATGTATTCGCCATTGATGTTGATGCCATGTCTGTCCCTGTGCAAAAGTTTGAAAACATCCTCCGATGCAGAGGTTAACATTCCAGAGAAATAACCTCTATAATATCCGTCTCACCCCCCTTTTGCAATTGGATTGGATTTGTGCTCTGATCCTGAAGTCGGATACACGCGGTGGCCTTGTTATAGAAAGATTTTCACACTTCGATGTAACTGTAGTCTATTTGGCACCACTGTAATGATCGTAGCGCTGCCCAGGTCTCGAATGTATCGAAGCTTCCTTTATCTATAGGGTTTTCGAGTAATAGCAGGTCGATGTTGAAAGTCTGTGGCGGCCATGTTGTTTTTACGGCGTCTGTTAAATCTGTTGGTTATTATTAAGCCACTGATGCCAAATCATCATGGAATGTTACACAATTGAGCAGCACGTTGAAACTTTATTATCGAAATTCGCACTCGTTAGTCTATGGTTATCTCTCGCCGCGGAGGTGGCGTGAATTGGCCGTCGAAATCGTGCGATTTGACCCCGTTGCACTTTTTCCTGTGGGGTTTTCTAAAGTCGCATGACTATGCCAATAAGCCGCGATCGATCGATGCCCTCAAAGTCAACATAACTCGGGCCGTCGCTTAAATTCAGCCGGATATATACGGCAGAGTCATTGAAAATTGGACCTCTCGGATCCGTGCCACCGTGCGAAGCTGCGGCGTACATTAGAACGATGTCATATTTCTTACATAATGGCATACACAACCCTTTCGAATAAAAACTAATTTCTTAAATACCTCACACACAGCTTGTTTTATTGCAAAACTGTCAACATCGACCTGCCATTATTGGAAACTCCTATAGGTATATTGTCATGTACGAGTTACTCATAATAAGAAAATTAATAATGTAAAATAAGGTATAAATAAATAATATGCGGCATACTAGCTAGGGCTTCTAGCATCCAACCACCACATATTACAACTAATTTCGGCCCATTTTATCGGCCTAATCGGATTTGATCGGCCCATCGCAAACGTCCGAAAGTTGTGTATCACCGTTGTCGCTGTTGATAAGGCCGTCGCATTTCCGTTATCAGCGTCGTGTTAATTTCTCATGTAATATTCCACCTATAATAAACTCAACACAAGTGGAAAGACCTAGTACTAATTATTAACTGTTCCGTGATAAGGATATTGAAAGCGAATATTTATCGGAGCGGAAAGGACGAATATAAAATACTGGATACCGATATCGATATCGACAAATAGTTGACTGTAAGCTATCGCTATAACGATAAGTCCGCCATTTGTAGATTGTTTTTTTTTATTACCTAGTGTAATATTCATTAGGTAATGCTTTTATAGCACGATCAATTTATTCTATTTTATTCTATTTTCAATTTATAATAGTCTTGTCTTATATTGGAACTCTTTAAAAGCGGAACTCCACACCTTACAAAATCTTCGTCTACTTCCTTTCATGCGGCACTCGTTTAAAATGTTTCTTTGTTTTTTCTACGCTTTATTGTGAAATTTTGCAATGAGCTGGTTTATTGCCATACGACAATCTCTTACAACCAACCATGCTATAATGTATTTATATGTTTGTGTGCGTGCAACATGTACTATGATGAGTTTATATGTGCTATATGTGTGCGTGTGTAAGTGAGGGTCTTGTTATATCAATCGAACAACAGTGTTGAAATGCAATAGCGTTCATTTTATTCCAACGAAAAATGGTGACTTAGCCGGGAAAGGAACCCGGAACCTTACAATGTAAGGTCAGGCGACCTAACCACTATGCCACCTGTTGGTAGTGAATGGTTTCGTGCAGCTTGGGCCATAAGATCCAATTTGTTCTCGGGTCGGCCCAACTCACGATTCAGCTCCTATTCAGAAGCCTCTTCGTGTGGAAAGCTACCCCGGATAAGACTCTCGCGTCTCAGGCCTCACGGCTGGTGGATCGGTTTCTTCTGGTGGGATTGCCTCCCGGCGCTACTGGACGGCTTGCGCACCGGTTGTGGACTTCGACTAATTTCTGAAGGAGTCTGGAGACTTTGGAAATATACTGTCTCCTAAGAAGCGGGGTGGATGTTGACCTGTTGTCATGCCATGCCAAACGACCTATCGGCCACCTGGTCCCAAGTGGTATGACGGGCAAAGGACGCCCAGGTCCGCAATAAATTCTTATTGAATTACCGCTGGAATACAACAGGTAAGCCACGTAAGCGACTTCGGCCCCGTAACCAGTCGGGAGGAAGGAGGTACCTATCCTGATGGTTAATTCCAGACGGAGATATCCTTCTTAAAAAGGTAGCGATCACTATCGTTAAACCTTCCTGAGGTGACGGGTTCCCCCGTTGTAGTTGACAACTCTAATTCTATGCCACCTGATAGATATCTACAACAATCAGTCATTTCATTTCATTTCATTTTTTCATTAAATTATTGAATGCACAAAGTAGAGACTTACGTCATCTTACTTAAGAGAGTAATTATTTTATTAATGATGCCAACTACCGATATTCCTGGATAACCAACATTCCTGGATAATGACAATATGTCAACATCCACCCCCGCTGCTTAGAAGACTGTGTATTGCCATAGTCTCCAGACCCCTTCAGCAATTAGTCAGAATGCACAACCGATTGGCTTCGCCGACATTTGCGCAAATCTTCCAGTGGCGCCGGGATGCAATCCCGCCGGGAGAAATCGGTCCACCAGCTTGTGAGGCCTGAGACCGAGAGTCTTACCCGGGGTAGCCTTCCACACGAGGAGGCTTCTGAATAGGAGCTGAATCGTGAGTTGAGCCGATCCGAGAACAAAGTGGATCTTGTGGCCCAAGCTGCACGAAACCGTTCACCACCTTTTGGAAAACTGTATTTCACCGCGTTTTTTCATAATTTATTAAAAATTATGACATAAAACTTCTAACATTAAACCTTTACTTAATTACACGACCGCCCAACAAAAAAGGAAGGTAATGTGTTTAGGGTTATCTATGTATGTTTTTCGTTTATTTATTCCACCATAACTTCTAAACGCTTGAACCGATTTAGAAGTGTGTGGTGTTGTTAGAATTATTATGTCATTCTGAGTATCATATAGTACATTAACTGTCCAAATATGAAGTAAATAGTTGTCTAAATGTCCAAATGTCTAATTGTCCAAAAATTAACATAAATATATCGCGTTTAGTGTCAAATGAAAGATCTGATTGAGTACATTCCGGAAATATACATGTATCTATATGGATAAATACATTAACCACAAATATTTAATTAAAAAACCGTAATAAAAATAATTATAAATACAATAGTTCACTTTCTGTAACGGCAGTCATGTTGTTTATTCATTTTAGTATATTCACTTGCTTCAATTATATCTTGTTCATCTTCGTTTCATCGCGCAACTTGAACTATAATGGACAAATTGAATTTGGTCAGTGAGAGTAGTGGACGTAGTGTAGTTTACAGTACAGTAAGTACAGTGTACTTACCGCGTTATGGCCGAATGGCCGCATTGCGTAAATTGACCTCTTTAAAATGTCATTGCGACTCGACGAGGCGACGCGACGCGTGGAAAATGACTTTTTCATTATTCCATTGCGTGCGCCATTGTGCCCAACCATGTGAATCTCTCAGCCAATAAGTGAAAAAACAAAAACTATGCTTTCAAAATGAATGGATGGACGGTTAAATTAAACCGCGCGGTTCCTCGAAACATCAATTTCCATCAATATGGATAAAAATATTACAAACGTAGTTGCCCAGTAACTTTTTTGTTGTCTCTGTCGCTGTCTCCTTGTCGAGATTTGGACGACGGGTGCACGGGAGTGACGGCAATGCAACTTTTTCCTATTTTTTTCTGCATCCATCGACATGGATTTCAAATAGACGGCTATGTATTCGGCGTTCTATACCAGTGTTTAATGTATGCTAGACAGCGCCTCGCAGAAACTGCAATTAATGAAGACATTCACTTGCATCATACCCGCGGTAGCTCCCTTTTATGCATACCTACCCCGAATACGACTGGCAAAAGTACAGAAAAGCTACTTGTACCTTAGCATTAAATTCTATAATCTACTCCCTACAAAATTTAACAGCTGGAGGACATAAAAATAAAAAAAACATCAAGGAGATGCTGAGAGCCATGATTTTTCAAATATTGTGCCCATTTAATTAAAAAAGTAGAGCCTTATTGTCTGATTATTTTATATGGTCTTATATCTATACTTTTAGTTTAAAATGCATAACATAGCTTTAATTTGATTATTTAACATTTTACTGACAATTCGAATATTACGATGAATAATATAATTTTACTACGTAACTTTTCAAATTACTAACTACTTCAAATATTATGCTTCTATTTCGATTATTTATATTTATAGTTTGACAATCTAGTAGTTAATTCTTGACTACCTATGTATGTTCAGTAAAGAGTAGTAACGAGACTTACTACGTAACCCAATTATTTTGACACGTCCAAGAGCGGTCTTTAGCCGTCAATTGGACACGACGAAAATGTAAAATGTGGTCTGTGCGCTTGTTCTTAGAAATCGAAGACAACGGCCAAAAAGGCTATATTGGGTGCATCCATTATGGAGTGACAGGCTGACATTAGGAACATTTCATACAAAGCATAATAAATTGAGAGCATTTCAAAAAAAAAGTTTTCGCTATTTTAGAATGAGTATCGAAAGTTTTGATAAATTGTACAGAATTCTACTACCTGGCATCGCTCATGAAGATAGAAATATGCGATTGACTGTCTCACCAAAAGAAAGACTGTCTGACAGACTGAGGTATGTTTACGATTATTATTATTAACCGACTTCAAAAAAGGAGGAGGTTCTCAATTCGGCTGTATTTTTTAAAATGTTTGATTCGTCGTAATTTATAAACCGATTTGGAAAATTCTTTTTTCATTTGATCTGATGATGAAGCTTATTAAGATGAAGAACAAATGATTTGGATAATATACTGGCGAGCAAAAAAAAAACGGGCCACCCAAAATTTCTATTTGGAAAGGGTTTAATCAAAACAAATATATTTTTGATGATGCCATTTATTGTAAAAGAGCTTAAGCAAAGAAATAATAGGTACTAAGGGTTTTTAAACAAAATCAGGGTTTTGGGTTTTTACAGGGTTTTTTAAACAAAATCAAAGACCTAAATATATTTCGTAAATTAATGAAAAAATCTAATAAAAAGGCACAAAACAAAATAAATTCTTTTTTGATTAGTAAGGCTTCACAACGATGTATAAAAAAAAGACTTTACGAGTTTTTTAAAAGTTTTCTTAAGGAATACCATCCCATTCTTCAAGTATGGCCTCTTTCAACTCGCGGATGTTACTTGTGGCAAACTTTCGACTTCTCATTCGTCTTTTTACGTCGTCCCATACGTGCTCGATCGGATTTAAATCAGAGCTCATGGCAGGCCACCACATTGCTTGCACACCGAATTCCCTAAGGTAATTCCCTAGTAACAGTACCAGCAGCGTGTGGATGAGCATTATCTTGCAAGAGCAGGAAGTTTTCTACAATAAAACCCGCGATAGGCACACATAGTTCTACTGGTGTTGTCTATTCTGCTTTTGTTCTCTCTTGAAAATCTGTAAAATCTCTATTTGAACGTCTAACTGACTGTCTTCTGGTATTGCTTTTAGTAGCGGCCCCAGAGAAAGGGCAAAATGTGTTTCCTTATCATTCGGTGTTTGTGTGTCATATTTCTTCTTATCGTGTAATACGTTTAAAAGTTTTTCTTCGTAACACTGTGTTTTATCTTTTTTTGGCCTTTTTCGAGGTTTTTTTTCTTCGCTCTCGTGATCGTCACTGCCGACATCGCGGTCAGCAATATTTGGTATATTTCCCGATGTTTGACGTGTTTCCATTGAAGGTACGAGAAACAGCAGGCTGTCGAAAAGTTTGTACTTTCGGCGATCTTTTTTTGCCGCCTGACCAGACTCAGTTTGCTTCTGTTCACGTAGTTCCCTCGCAAAACATGTCCGAATATTTTTCCATCGTTTTTGGACCAACTTACCTGAAAAATTAAACGTTAGTATACTGAAAACAATCGAGAAAATTTAAGGTGGGGTTCTACCTATCGATCTGAACAACTTTTACTAGGAGACAACCTTCGAATTCGCAAAAAAACGAGCTCCGCATATAAAGGTACATAACCGATCGGACCATTTTGTATAAGGTCGAATTTTGATTAATCCCATAGTAAAAGTTGTTTATATTGATAGGTTGTTCTCATCTCCTTATGTACATCATATTATTGTAATGTATACCGAATATCATAGCCATTCTTCTGTAAATCATGTTGTTTAAAATAAAATAAATAAAAATTATAATGTTTGTTTTTATAATATGCTATAAGTGTACATGCATCTTTACTCAAACTCATGCTATATTATCCATTCCCACGAGCTGGGCGCCCGCTCTATCACTTTCTCTATCATTTGATTACCTGCTAGGTGCTACTACAGTAAGAGAAGTAGTAAATTCGACGTGCGTGCAGATTTGGATATTAGTGCAGCCTCTTTATATGCCACAGAAGATTGAAAAAGACTGGCTGAAAATTGTGAGTCAATTTTATCAACGAACAGATCTTCCAAATATTATTGGGGCTATAGGCGGAAAACACATTCGAATGATCCAGCCGGCCGGGAGTGGCTCAGAATGCTTCAATCACAAAAAGTATTTCTCCGTCGTTCTCATCGCCTGGGTCGATGCAGATTATACATTTGTGTACATTGACGTGGGTGCAAATGGAGCAGCCGGAGATGCTAATGTATTTCAAAATTCAAACATAGGGAAAAGCTTAAAGCAAAATCAGTTAAGCATACCAGATGACAAACCTTTGCCAAATGATCATAACGGAAAACCCATGCCATTTTTTTTAGTGGCAGACGAAGCCACAATCCAAATGATTCTCAATAAATAAAATACAAACGGAGCTGCCATGGAATTCACCGACCAAAAATCGGGCCCATCATATATAATTATTACACTTCTGGGAGGTGAAGGGTGGATTCCGGACTTACGACCGGCGGTGGTAGGTTTAGGACAGCTGTCTTGCCACATGTGAGCGTTCACCTTACCACCCATTCACTCCCCCTTCGAAGCCATAGAAGTTGAGATGCAGAAATCGCGGTTTTAGATAATTTTTCTAGAAAGGAGTTGATTATTTTCCTGGAGAGACCAAGATCTTTAAAAAGGTGAAACAAAGATTTAGCTGGCAGGCCACGAGCGCCTGCTTCCACCGCGTGAAGGTGAACAGTGAAGCCGTTCCGGGTGACGGCATTTGCGAGGTCATGGTATTTATTTAATTTGTACTCGTGGTCTTTGGGATATTTGATTCCCATGGAACAGTTAATTCTACGATAAGGACCATCTCCCGAGATAGAGAGTAAAGAGTTATATCTGGACGCAGGGCTGTGCATCCGAGACTTTCAGGGAATTTATACTGCTTAGAGACCGAACCGACCTCTATAATCCAATCTGAAGCTTTCTCGATTATTGAGAAAGGTTTCGCAGTGAGATGTTTTTTGCCTTTATAGCCAACCCGCACAAACTGTATTGGGGGTTTGGAGGATACTGTCAAACCCTTGTTGTCACGAGCCACTGAGAGGCTAAGTACCTCGCGAATAACAGCAAGGACTTTGTCGTGGCGGTAAGTGTACCGTCCTTGATCCAAGGCCATCTTGCAGCCAGCTAGAATATGTCTAGCTGTGCAAGGGGTGTTGCTACAAAGGGGACATGAACTATCCTCGGCATAGCTCCAACGAGCGACGTTACTGGGGTCTGGAAGTGTATGCTGAAAGGCATTTAAATAAAATTTCAGCATCTCTGGCGTCCAGTCATACAACATTACTTTCCAGTGCATTGGAGGAGGAATGCAAAAGTCTCCAATTGTTGTCCAATCATTCTGGCATTGAAGGCCAATAGCAATATATTACAACCCTTTTCACGAAAGTCGCTGACGTTTGTGAAGAAGGTTGACAACTATCGGCACACTCGAGCACGACGTATGATAGAATGCACATATTATGGAATACTCGCCAACAAGTGGACAATTTTTCACAGGCCTCTCGATGTTAATCATAATTTTTGTGACTTTATAGTTAAGGCTACTTGTGTTCTACATAATTACGTACGTTGCAGGCAGAGATAGTATTCGATTTGCTGACACTGCTTATGAATGTCCACTGCAAGCAGCTTCTACAAATCCCGCTGACAGAATGATTTCAGCGCCAAATATAGGTAACTACTTTGCATCGTATTTTACTTCACCACAAGGTTCAGTTCCTTGGCAATATAATAAAATATAATAATAATAATAATAATAAAGATGTATAATAATAATATAAAGATATAATATATTCTTCAGAAAAGTCGAGCTTATTGCCTGCAGGCAATATTTTAGAGCTAACCTATACTATTGTATGAACATTATTTGCGAGTAGACTACATAACTTAACCTATATAAAGTGTATGAAAAATAAAATAAAAGAGGATAGAAAGAAATATATACTTTACTCTTTGTGGGCACAGGTTTGCCACATTAAAATAATCTAACACATATGAGGACGATAAAGTTTTAAAAGGAAGGCAACGGGAGGGGAAAGGGAATCTATCTGGAAGATTTCAAATGCTCTCTGAGTCTGTTTTTAAAAGTTGTTATGCTTGGTGCGGTTCTCACATTTTTCGGCAAAGCATTCCAAAGACGGGCTCCATGAACGGTGAAATAGAATGAGAAGAAGTCACTGCTGTGACTTGGGATAGAGAGTAGCAGGTTGTCTTTTGATCTCAGAGGGCGTCCATGAGCCGATAGTGCAGTAAATCTGCCGGTAAGATAATTCGGAGCGACTCCGTCTTTGGAATGATTATCCGGAAAATGTGAGAACCGCGCCAGGCATAACAACTTTTAAAAACAGACTGAGAGCATTTGAAATCTTCCAGATAAATTCCCTTTCCCCTCCTTTTTAAACTTTAGCGTCGTTATAGATGTTGGATTATTTTGGTGTGGCAAATCCTCTGCCCACAAAGAGTTAAGTAATATTTCTTTCTATCCTCTTTTATTTTATTTGTCATACTCTTTATATAGCTTCAGTTATGTAGTATACTCGCAAATAATGTCCATACAATAGTATAGGTTAGTTCTAAAATATTGCCTGCAGGCAATAAGCTCGCATTTTATTACAAGCGTTTTATTATTATAATTATATTATTAGTGTAGCTTGCTTATGAGATATTACAATCGAAATTTCGCAATGTTATGTCTGCCTAACAAGGCATCTGGGTACCAAATTTCAAGTCTCTATGCCAATTATTTTAGTAGACCGATATCAATCACAACCTTTTCAACTCTTGCCATTACCAAATGATGTCTGCATGACTAATTTCAGCTCAATCGGATTAAGCGTTTGGGCGCTATCGTCACAGTGTTATTATACTGTGATATCGTGGGGGAATACCTAGACATACACTACAGATTTCCATCTAGAAATGGTCTTAATCGTCTTAAGGGGGCTCAAAATGGATATTTCCATCTCCATCTCGATTTTTTTTGCGCGTTTACGATACTTTCCATCATAGTTGGTTGGTGGGCCGGGAAAGTAGTTGCTCTACACTGGGAGGGAAATACTTGACAACATTGCCGGTTCTTTTAAGTCCATTGCCTTCTTTTAAAATCAGCTGGTGTCAATTCGGACCCTTCGCGAAGTGACCGCCATCACACTGAATTGCTCCAAATTGAGTTGGAATTTATCACTTCCGTTAGATATTATTATCTAGACACATCCAGCTAACGTCACATTCGTAACGTCAACGTCGTGTTGGTCTCCACATCCAGCTAACGTTGCTGACCGATGGATAATTTGGCTAACAGTAGGTTATCCTTGAGACTGATTCCATAAAATTCATCTATTAATTAGTTGACAATATAATTTTACAGATATTTAAGATTATTCAAAAAAGCCTCCTCCTGCCACACATTGATGCCTTCCTGGAATAATTCAACTAGAATGCTGTACAGAACGCGCGTTACGATTTTCTGCAAGTTCTCCAGATTGTCAAATTTTAACCGAGGGAATTGAAAAAAAATCGGTTATGTCACCCCAAGACTTTCCCGTAAAGCAGACAACCCCCATTCCGCGTCAACACCCCCCCCCCCCACCTCGCCCGCCCACCTAAACCCCCTTTCCACTAGAAAGTAATTGTGTCAATTTACTATAATAGTAAAAGTAGTATATTTTAGTATTGTGTAGTATTACCGTGCGGAAACCAGTGCGGAACAGCTCTTCCGGATGGTGCAAGATGGAAAAAGCTTTTTAGAGCTAACGGCCAACCTCCAGTAATAGAGAGGCACTTCAAGATGAAGAAGTATTTCCTTTGTGTTGAAATGGGTATTTTCCAATATGATAAAGTATTTTTTAAATACGGCTGTTTTTTTTGCGTCGCTTATATAAGATATAATCTAACTAAAATTTTACAATGTGGCTGCGGCCCAACAAGGCATCTGTGAACAGAATTTTAAAGTCTCTAACTGTATTATTGTGAGATTGGAGTATGACTAGCGTGCCCTCTGGTGGACCGATTTTAACCACAATGTTTTAAACTCTTGCTATGACCAAATGATGCTTGCATGCCAAATTTCAGTTTAATCGGATGCGTTTGGGCGCTATCGTGGAGGAATACACATACACAGATACACACACACGGACATACACATACACACACAGACCTAGAGGCACACACAAACACACAGACAGACTTCAGTCTGGAAATGGTCCTAATCGTCTCGGGGGACGGGGGGGGGGGGGGGGGGGGGTCATATAGTATATAACCGTCTTCATCTCGAAAAAACAATTTGAAAAAACAAAACATATTTTCCTTCTGCTGAAAAGTAAACAAGTCAGTAAAACAGTATAAGAAAACATAAAACACCAACGCGTGGATAATCCATTTTTAGCACATATACAATTTTCTGTTTCTCCGACCATTGACCACAATGGCCACAGCGACAAACTGGCGTAACAATATGCCATTATTCGATGGAGTGACACAATACAATACAATATCCACCGACTTAAGCTTCTCGGAAATGCATTGAAATAGTGCGCCTTGCACGAACTAGCGACACGTTCTCATAATTTTGTTTTGTTAGCGCATAGCGCACAGAAGAGTTAGGTTTACTTTCCCCGACCTCAGAAAAATATCCGAAATGGGCGGACACGCGAAAAAATAGGCGGTATCAATTTTGTACGGTTTGACCAATAAAAATCCAGCGTTGACGAAGCGTCAAGCGCAGAGTCCACGTCCGCTAGCGCCGGGAACCAGACGCATACTAAACGGTCAATTGCAGCGCTAGCACATAATAACTATATTTACGCAGTGGTGGTATAAGGGTGTTAATGGCAAAGCATAATTAGCGCAACTCTCAGAGCGCTTTCAAGTTTTAATTAATTGTAATTAATTTAGGGCCTAAATAAAAAATGTAGCTAAGTGCTGCCCTAGAAAACTAACCAGTCAATATAATGAAATTATTATAAAACACACTCACCGCTTACATTGTAGCAGTGAACGCGCCTGAAAGTTTTCGAAGTCAATTTAAAGCCTTAATGTCCAAGGCAATGAGCATCTTTTTTGAGTTCAAATTTTAAATTGGTTCCTTATCGAGGAATTCACTTAGAAACTTTTTTAAATTAATGTTTATATTTTTCAAAAACCTCAAAACTAAAATTCCTCAGATATGGTCGTTCCCAGGTATCATGTCGCCTTAACAACCGACGAGGAGGATTATTTTCGTGATGAAGATGGAAATATCCATTTTGAGCGAGACCCCCTGAGACGATTAAGACCGTTGTCAGCTGGTCTGTGTGTCTGTCTGTCTGCCTGTCTATCTGTGTGTATTCCTCCACGACAGCGCTCAAACGCTTCATCTGTAGTCATCGCTGCAGGCATCAGTTGTTCTTTACAAACGTTAAAAGGTTTGTGGTTGAAATCGGTCTACCACCGCGCACTAGTTTGGACTTCAATACTTGAAACTTGGTACACCTATGCCTTGTTGGGACGAAATCACATTGTGAAATTTTAGTTGGTGTAAGGGTGACTCAAATATAAACGATTTTTTAAGACATTTATTGAATACACCATTGAAAAATGTAGTTCTTCTTTAGATATCCTCCTGCAAGCACCACACATTTTGCCAACGATTTGGAAGCTACAATATTGCTCTTTCATAAAAAGATTGAGATGGAGGCTCCTCGACTTCTTCGTTGGTTACGAATCGTTTTTCTCCAAGTGATTCCTTCAAGGGTGCCAACAAAAAATTGTCACAGGGGGACTAGGGACCAGGGAAGTCTGGACTGTAAGTTTGTAAAGATACTTCGTGGATACGTCAAAACGTTTCCTTGTTTCTATTTAATGAGCAGCCTTTCTCAGCAGAATCTATAAAAAGCATATGTATTTTAAAAATGTTTTTGACACAAATATGTTTTTTTAAAGTACCTTATAACTCAACCTTTCTCGCAATCCTTAGGCGTTTAAGACAGATAACTAATTATTTATACCACAGGTAAAACCTTAGGTTTGGTTAAAACCTGATTGACAAAAAATGTAATGTAAAAACATAACTGTATTCTATTGTATATTTACACCTTTTGACTACTATTTAACTCAGTTTTCCAAAGCAAAAAAAGCATACTTTTAAAGACATATATATAGATAAAGAGATTGTACCTACTCGATAGGAATCTCCTTAAGCAAACGATACAGTTTGGAAAACTTTGTTAAATTGACTACGGTCGAAGCTATGGAGAGCTTGATCGTTCTCCTAAAAATCGGTTAGGTCACCCCAATACTTTCCCGGCAAGTAGACAAGCCTCCCTGTGGTAACTTACTTGCCACCTCTCCCCCCGCGAGTCAACCCCCTCCCCCTCGCCGCTAGTGAATGTGTTCGATTAAAATCGCGAATGTACTTCTAATGTTTTTGTAGTCTTCTAGTAGTTTTTTTGTAGCATTTTAGTAGTATTTTCATACTATATTTGTCGTAGTTTCCGTGGCATTAAAATGGTATTTTTCCAATGTGATGTAGTATTTCCTTAAATATGGCGGAGTTTAAAACTTATTTGTGTCGCTTATATATATGAGATATTCGAACCGAAATGTCACTATGTGGTTTCGGCTCAACAAGACATCTGTGTACCTAATTTCAAGTCTTAAGGTCCAATATTTAGAGGTTGAAGTATAACTACCGCATTCGTGGACCGATTTCAACCACAATTTTTTCAACTTTTGCCATGACCAAATGTCCAAATTTCAGCGCAATCGGATTAAGCGTTTGGACGCTATCGCGGAGGAATATACACAGCGTCACAAGACACACAGCCACAGAAGTGTGTTTACAATACTTTCCCGCATTGAAAGTAAAATGAAGGAGAAACGTCAGATGCGTCAAGTTCACTATCATATTCTCATCACAAACTCTGGAACATGATCATACAGCATATGCTGAGTATAGATTATACCGTATCAATACGTAACTCGGTCAACAGTAGTTGCGAAATGACCTATGGCCAGATACGGGATTATCAATCAGTACGGTTGCTACTTGCTTAGAGCGCTTGCACACAATCCTGCCGTCTAAATAAAAAAGGGCGTATCCGTGATCTGGCAAAAAGTCATAATTTATTTATTTATATATAGGGAAACAAACATTGCTGCATTAATTAGAACTTAATGTCTCACTACAATGTTTCGCTGGCCGATTAAATGTTTCTTACTGTAACATTATTTTCTTATAAGATAATTTATCAAAATTTAATTGAATTAAATAAATTACTATCGAACTATTACTAGGATAGCTAAGGTAGCTAAGGGGCCATTGCTGAGTTGGCCACGAAGACCCATTCTGTTCAGAGTTGGTCACACTCACGGGTCAACACCCATCCGGCGACCTCCACGCATGAAGTGCGAGCCTGGGTAGGACTCTGGCCTTAGGGCTAGTTTCCCCTAGGAATCAACCTTCTGGCGCTCTTGGACGGTCTGCGCACCGTGCGGCGTAAGCCAATCGATTGTGCACTCTGACTAACAGTCGCGGGAGTCTGGAAGCAGTACTGTTTCCTAGAGAGCGGGGGTGGTGGCGGACCTTACTGCGACTGCTCTTGAAACGACCATCGGCTACCCGATCCTGGGTGAACAGCCGGGCGAAGGATGCCGTTGTCAGCGATAGATTCGGTATACACCGTTCCGTTTCACCGCTTCGTAAGGGAGAGGACCGCGCAAGCGACCACGAACTCGTAACCAATCGAGAGACTGGAATTGGAAGTAAGGGCGTGAGTGTAAGCCCGCTGGGTAACACTCCTGGCTATCGCGCGGTTAAGGCGTTGGCCTCTTACGGGAATGTGGCGGAGCTTGACGGTGGACTGTTTTGTCTAAGTCTTCTGCGCTCACTCCAGGGAGATAGAACGTCTAATCGTTAAAACTTCCTGAGGTGACGGGTTCGCCCGTTGTAGTTGACAGCTCTAGTTGCTGTAATTTGCAGTCGAAGGCGGTTAAGATCAGAAATTTGCGGATTCGGAACATCTGTTATTTCACTGTCCGGTTTGCACTGTCCGGTTTGCAAAACATGCTGTAAATCCGGCGAATAACCGGTGAAGGGGGGAAGTGTTTGAAGATGAATGATTCCTATGAGAGCAGGGGTCATCCTGATGTCATCTATTCTTAAAACGATCCGTTGGCCACCGCGGCAGGCGAACGGCGCCTCGGTCCGCGATATATTCAAAGTGAAATACTGCTTACGTCAGCTAGAGGCAGCGCAAGCGACCTCGAATCCGTGATTAGACCGAAGGACGGAGAAATTCGGCCAAATATGGTAGTGAAGGCGCAAGGCTGCCCGTTTGGTTCACTTCCCATTGCCAAGCGCTAAGGAGTTGGACTCTTGCGGGCGTGTTGGCTTAGTTTGACGGTGGACTGTGTTATCTCGAAGTCTCTACATTCACCACACGGTTGAAAGGACGATTATATATCGTTATACTTGCCTGGGGTGATGGGTTCGCACGTAGTAGATGAAAGCTCCAAAGTGTCCTGCTCCAAAGTGTCCTGTTCCAAAGTGTTGCTTATAATAAAATTACTGTCTGTTGTTTTCGGCCACGGCATTAAAATATGTAATTTTTCGGCGAATAAATAAAAGTGAATTGTCCCGTTATTGAGCGGTAAAATGTGAAACCGTTTGCGTGGACGGTGGACGAGATATCCTTGAAAGTATCATGTGAACATACACGATGATCGTTCATTTAATTTGATACGTACAACGGGCTGTAGATACCTTCTGCTATTGCAATTTGAAACTGTGTATTTCTGTTGTGTTAGATATTTTATCGCTATTCCACACAACATCAAATCAATGCAACAACCAGGATTCAAACAGACATTAAAGCATTGGCTCAAAAATAAATGTTATAAAATTTATTATAGGCAATCTCGACTATTTTTAAACACGACTATTTTCAAAGAGACTGTTTTAATCACGACTATCTTTTTTTTTATGTTGACTTTTTTTATACATATATACATATTTTTTTTATCTCGACTATTCTTTATCTCACGTTTATCCTAGGTATTGTATTTCTATATTGTAATATATTTTATGTATACAGAATTCTATGTGTATGTTTATATCCATGTATCTATATATGTATATATTTATATCTATAGAAATATCCAGTATTTATCCTATACCTAATATATAATATAAAATATTTATTATTTTAATTGGATTACAGATATAATGCAGTGTAATGTTAGCTCTAGCACAAGCATAGCTTAGTGGAGCGACATTTGTTTGTGAATAAATTAAATTACAGCGTGAATGACTTTTAAAAGGATAATGACAAATAAATATTATAACATATTCTTATTGTAATTCTCAGACATTTTAAACTTTAAACATGTACATTTCATTCTAGCTGTAAATTTGATAAACCGCAAAGAAACTAATAATTTCACGATAACATTTTAATTTAAAAACAAACTGGCATTTTACTACTCGTATATAGTAATGAAAATTTGCTATAATAAATTATAGATTATAATTGTTATTAGATCATAAGTTCTGATTATAATTGTTATTCTTGTTAATACGTCTAAGCCTTAATACTTTTTAATTTGTTTTCTTTCAACTTGCGGAATGAGAATATATCTTATTATAGTAAAATAAATATTGTACACTTTATAGGTAAACTGTATAGCAAATGAAATATTACCTATTCATTTCTTACGACCTACTTACAGTTCACAATAAAGACATTATTATTATTCAAGATAGGTAACCCTAAAAGTTTCCGGAACTGGCCAATTAAGTAAACAATTCAAAAAAATAATTATAACATTTAAAAATGTCACTCTTTGGCTGTAGAATAAGGTTTGTTTCATCGTCATTTGATTTATTCATTGTGGCATCGCGCCGTTTTAAAAAATCCGTGTTAGCATGATTTAACTCATGAAAATTTTCGTTGTATGATATTCTACCATTTTAAAAGTGTAATTTGACAGATCTTCAGAGCCTCGCTCGGTTTCAAACTGCTTTTGGCGATGAAGCATCAAGCAAGACGACAATTGATAGCTGGTTTGCAAAATTCAAACGCGATCGGGTCACTCTCAGTAACCAATTTCGTGACACTCGTCACCCGTCCACCACTGTCAGCAACTAAAACATCGATTCTGTGTGATGTATGACCGAAACAAACAGGCACGTGACCTACCATGCGATTCAGGCATCCTTAGGTTTAGGTCGTGAGTCGGCTACCCAAACTTGGCTGTGAGAAAGCAGTGTTTGCGGTGGATCCCATAAAATTTGACAGAGGCTATCAGATCCAATGAAAGGTCGTCAAATTTAGTGCGGAACATACATGAAAATGTAGTAACAGGTGACGAAATGTGGGTTTACAGCTAGGACTCCGAAACAATGCAGCAATCGGCAATTTGTGTCTTTCGAGATGATCCGAACCCAACCAAAGCGGCGCGCGTGCAAAGTGCCGTGATGTAGAATAATGTAGATGATGGCCTATTTTTTTAGGAAAGCTAGTCACTACTGTTGCTTTGGAGAATCATCTTACCCTGAATGCTGATTGGTGCACGGCCATATGCTTGCCGGTGGGGGTTAATGGGCCCTTGCTGAGTTGGCCACGAAGACCCATTCTGTTCAGGGTTGGTCACACTCACGGGTCAACACCTATCCGACGGCCTCCACGCATGAAGTGCGAGCCTGGGTAGGACTCTTGCCTTATGGTCAGTTTCCCCTGGGAATCAAACTTCTGGCGCTCCTGGACGGTCTGCGCACCGTGCGGCGTAAGCCAATCGACTGTGCACTCTGACTAACAGTCAGGGGAGTCTGGAAGCAGTACTGTTTCCTATAGAGCAGGGGTGGTTGCGGACCTTACGGCGACTGCTCTTGAAACGACTATCGGCTACCCGATCCTGGGTGAACAGCCGGGCAAAGAACGCTGTGGTCCGCGATAGATGCGGTAAACACCGTTTCACCGCTTCGTAAGGGAGAGGACCGCGCAAGCGACCTCGAACTCCTAACCAATCGAGAGACCGGAGTAATCTGGTCACAATTGGAAGTAAGGGCATGAGTGTAGGCCCGCCGGGTAACACCCCTGGCTATCTCGCGGTTAAGGCGTTGGCCTCTTACGGGCTTGTGGCGTAGCTAGATGGTGGACTGTTTTGTCCTCAAGTCTTCTGCGCTCACTCCAGGGAGATAGAACGACTAATCGTTAAAACTTCCTGAGGTGACGCTTAGTTGCCGGTAGTTATTGACGAACTCCGTAATAGCAACCGTAAACGTTGCATCACTGTGCGTCATGACAATGCCAGCTCTCAAAAGGCTAGAAAGACTACGAATTTTTGAAGGCGAAAAACGTAGAGTACATACAGGCCCCACTTTGGCACCTTATGACTTTTTCTTGTTCCCATAAATTAAGAAGGAACCAATTACGCGATTAAATTCATTAACATTAATATAT
Organism: Micropterix aruncella; assembly: GCA_944548615.1. NCBI lineage: Eukaryota > Metazoa > Arthropoda > Insecta > Lepidoptera > Micropterigidae > Micropterix > Micropterix aruncella. Next base: position 10,749,755 of record OX155973.1, read on the forward strand.
TAAAATTATTATTAAATATTAAAATTAGAATTTGGATCGAGATGATTTAGTCCAGCTATATCATGTGTTAACAACTTAGGCGATAGGTGCGAAACTGATCTCGAAGCTCTTAATGATAAATATGCCAGAGTTTTACGTCGTCTTCTGTACAATATCACTGGTATCATATGTATATAAATATTTGTATAAGTCGAGTTGAGCATGCATTTGTATGCTTTATTATCTTTTTAGTGCCGAGATAGGTGATAAAATGAATAAAATGAAATGAATTAATGAAATGGATAAATCTTTATTGCATACAATAAAAGGTTTGTCAAATCGGCGGACTCATTGAAGTGCAATAACTTCATGATAAATACATTTCCATTTTTTGCTCCAAGGTTCTATTCCTTTTTATATATTTTTTATTTTAACCAATAACTGGTTTAGTATAAATCATTTTTTATTATTCGCAAAACCTGCAAAAACATATATAATTTAAATTAAGAAATATCAAATGAAATTGGTTATTTTTCGGATACAATTTCACCTTAGCGATGACGTCGCCACGATACTTCTTCCAGGAACCGCAAATGAGTTCGCCACTCACTCGGGTTGCGAAAATGACAGCAAAGCGAACTCCACTTAACTTAAGGTATCCAGGTACATTTCTATTCTACATAAACGACCTTTTCGATATTACTTTGAATGTAGGTAAGGCAGTCATATTTGCTGATGACACTGCCTTGACTTTCCAAGGAAAGACGTGGCCAAACGTATATTAAATCACAGAATTGAGTCGAAATAACTATTATATTTGGGTCTAGAATAATCTACTTACATTTAATAGCGGCAAAACAATACATGTTACGTTTTACTTCTTCGGCAACTACAGCTGTCTACTCAACGGCCGAACCCGTCACCTCAGGAAGTTTTAACGATATTAGATCGTTCTGTCTCCCGTGAGGTGAGCGTAGAAGACTTCCACCGTCTAGTTACGTCACTCGCCAGAAACCAACGACTTAAGGCCCTAGTCTTCAAAAATTTACGCCTTGTGATGTGATGTCCTAAATATTACTCTTGTGATGAGATGTCAACATTTTCTATTTTTTAAAGTAAACATACAATATTAAAAAAATACATTGTATGCGATAATTGGCAATATGAGTAATATTTAGGATTTTGTCTAAATAGTTATTATTAGATTATTATTAGTTATTATTATTAGATTTTTTATGAATAGGATATTTAGGAATAGTTCTGATCTTTTAATTACGTCATAAAATTATAGATCCTTGAATTACACATCATAAAAATAATTACCACGAAAATATTAGCCTGGGATAACTGTCTCAGCTACCCGTCATATTCTAATCCCGCCAGGAACTAGAATGTGATTAATTATTGTTGAGTTGTTTAGCCCTCGCTAATTTGTTCATATGAGCTCTAAAGAGCTTAAAATCTAATACCCATTTATAAATTCTGAAAAAAAATCCCGTATACAATAGCCAAAGATGAGTAAATAAATAAAATACATTTATTTAGTAGAGCATCTTTCATGTCAAAATCGACCCCGAGTTCGCGCGAACCCCTCTACCCACACACCCCCGGCCCGGCCGAAGTCAAATATCATATTTTGCACGGAAGGTTCTAACGCCAATAAAAATAAATATGAATATGAATACGAATATATGCCATTTTACAAAGACTTCTTTGAGTATCTTAGTATTTGCTATTAGGTACTCTTATTATAAAAAAGGTATACAACTTTATTGTAGCATTCGTGGTTTTCACACATCACCATCTGATATGGTAACCATTCTGACACGGATTTTTCTCAGTGTACTCAACGGTGGAAATCAGGGTCATCGTTGATATTATTTGCAATACACCCAGTGGCACTCCTGTTGATGCATTCAGCAGTGAAGGGGACACCGTGACCGTGCTGTGATTGCTGGACGACAATCAGAGACCTGTTTCAATGTCGTAGACTACGAGCTATCGGCAAAAAACATTTTATGGCAAAAATGCTATAATATTGGGTCCTTACTCTTTTTCACCCTTTTCGAGTCTCCTTATATTCGGTCCTTACCTGTGTTATTGCTGTTGCGCTTGAGATGGAATTTCAAATTAAAAAAAAAATGAATTCAATGTTATGTAATTCTTTTTTATGAATCCGCTGTATATTTATCTTTCCGTCGTTTGTTTTTGCTCAAATATTTTCGTTTGTGCAACAATGGTAAAGTTGAAAATTTGCATCATTTTCAAATGTAAGATCCAGTGCCGGTGTTTTATATTACAGCTTCTTGCAGTCTGGCTATACAGTTACCGTAAATGTGTACCTACTGTTAAGAACTGCAAACAATGATGGAGAAGCTCGTGATTAAATAACCGAGCCTGGTCAGTCGCTCATCGCCAATGCTTCAGCACGACAACGTATAACCACAGACTTCACTGCAAACAGTCGCAAAGTTGCAGGAGTTGCGGCTGGGAACTCTCGGTCACTCACCGTACTTGCCAGTCCATACTCCAATAGAGTTTATTTTTTCTTCAGAATTGACAAGGGAAAAAAAGTCAACTTTGAAGAGTCGGCGAAAAACGCCTTCAAAGCATTCGTTGGTTCCTAACCACGAGAGTTTTACAGCAGAGGAATTAAGCAACTCCCATTAAAATGACAAGTCTGCGTTGATAATAGGGCTCAATATTTCTATTAATTAAATATATATTTTTCATACAAAGTTTTTGAACTTACATTTCCTTTATAGAACAGCAACTTCATAGGTAATGACCTAATATTCGATCTACATGCCTAGAAAAATATTTGATTGATTCTTATATTACCATTTTGTTATTACGGTTTTATACAGAATACCGATGTTTTAATAGTAATTTTGTTGAATTACAAGGAATTTTGTTGAAACTCCATTACTAAATTATATGTATCAACATTTTCCTTACGGTTAATACGGAAAAAACAGTATACTGTAGTTTCAAGAAGGTTCATGTGTCCGACTATAACCGTACGTATACTACTACATACTGTCATGTTAATAACATTATATTTTGACGTAATGCAATAACATTATATTTTAACATTACGACACGGTAACTACTGTCACGCTAACACCGATACGCGTCATGTTAATTCATACCTAAGGACCACAGTCTGAGTTATTTGCGGAATCTTTGTTGTAACATGCGTATTTCGGTGTATTACATCGTTATATTTTTCTCAGTGTAGGTACAGTGTAGGTATCGACCTCTTACTTTTCTACAAAAACAAAATGGTTCTTAATGGCTCCGTGCAGCTTGGGCTTGATGGCCTGTTTGTGATTCCTCGGGTCGGCCCAACTCACGGTTCAACTCTCCGGTAGCCTCATCGAAGAGGGACTCAACCTGAAAGGGCCGCTTTGAACTCTGCCGGGTGTGACCTGTAGTCGTAGACAGTTGGGATCGGAGGTTCCTATCCAGGGGAACACCTCGGGCGGAAGTGGGCGGCTTACGCGTCGTGCGGCGTCAGCTAATCATTTGGGCAATCCGGCGAATAACCGGGGAAGTCTGGAAACGTACGCTTCATGCGAAGCGGGGATAGATGTTGAGCTGGCGTCATCTATCCTGACAAACTATCCGTTGGCCATCCGATCCCGTGCGAGCTTGACGGGCAAAGGGTCCTCAATAAATTTGAATTTGAACTACCGCTAACGTCAGGTAGAGGCCGCACAAGCGACCTAAAATATGTGACCATATTGGAAGGTGTAGAAATTCGTCCAATCGAATTTTCAATTCATAGCTTCTATTATCGTAATTATATTTACAAAACTATGTAAATTTTTATTTTTATACAGGTTTCAATACGTGATAATTACGCACTTTAGTTCAGATGGACTAACAGATGGCATTTTATCCCTATGTACTATTCCTGTGATGTATTTAGCCTATATAAAAATGCGACAGATACCACTAATAATTAAATGTTTAGAATTGATCTTTATTATTTAAAAAAATATTTTCTTTAAAAAAAACTTTTATTACTAGCGTTATTATACACGGCCAAATGAATTGCTATTAGTTTGGTCGTCAATTCTATCAGCGCCACCTGCATTACGCCGACGCAGAAAGGTTGCCTAATCGTACTATGGAGTAGAGCAATCTAATACCATAAACATATATTCAATGGTCTTAGTTTTCGGCAAATGCAACAGTTCCTCGTAGCAGAATATCACAGTTCTGGGATACGTTGGAATAAAATGTGGTAATTATTTTGGTCATAAAGTAACGTATGGTCTTGTCATCAAAAAAATAGTTTTTGGTCGCTGGCTCTTAGTATATCAGCGCATAATGGCCCTACTGTCGTGTTTATATTATAATTTAAATCTCTACTAATCTATCCAGTGACGCAACTTCATAGATTATGTATATCGCCAGATTGAGGATGCATTTTAGAGGCTAGGCTAGCGGACTGGATCATTGAAGCAGTTTAGTTTAAAAAAATAAAAGTAAGGTCACTATTTTCCGTTGGGATAAATTAACAGAATTGCATTCCAACTCGGTCTATCAAATGCAATAACAAGACACACACTCATACATAAGTTACACGCACACATACATATCATGCATACTGACTAACAGACGGGGGAGTCTAGAAACAACTTGCGGTGTCAACTACAACGGGCGAGCCCGTCACCACAGGACGTTTTAACGATTTTCTCGTTCTGTCGCCCTGCAGTGAACGTAGAAGACTTTGGACAGAACAAATCCAACGTCCAGCTACGTCACAACCCGCAAGAAGCCAACGCCTTTACCGCGAGATAGCCAGTAATGTTACCTGGCGGGCCGACCCTCGCGCCCTTGCTTCCAATTGTGACCAGATTTCTCCGGTCTCTCGATTGGTTCCGAGTTCGAGGTCGTTTGCGCGGTCCTCTCCCTTACGAAGCGGTGAAACGGTGTGCACCGAATCTATCGCGGACCAAGGCGTCCTTTGCCCGACTCTGAACCGGGATCGGATGGCCAGTGGTCATTTCAAGAGCAGTCGCCGTAAGGTAGGCAACCACCCCCGCTCTATAGGAAGCAATACAGTTCCCAGACTCCCCCGACTGTTAGTCGGAGAGCACAGTCGATTGGCTTGCGCCGCTCGGTGCGCAGACTGTCCAGGAGCGCCAGAGGTTTGATTCCCAGGGGAGACTGGTTGACCCAGTGTCCTACCCAGGTTCGCACCCCATGCGTGGAGGCCATCGGATGGGTTTTGACCCGTGAGTGTGACCGACCCTAACCACATGGGTCATCGTGGCCACCGCATCATGGGCCCATTAGCTCCGTAAACAGTCCTCTAGAAACAGTACTGTCTCCTACAGAGCGGGGGTAGTTGTTGACCTTACGGCGACTGCTCTGGAAACGACCATCGGCTACCCGCCGGGTGAACAGCCGGGCAAAGAATGCCGTGGTCTGCGATAGATTCGGTTGACACCGTTACACACTACGTAAGGTAGAGGACCGCGCGAGCGACCAGTCGCCGACCGAACTCGTAACCAGTTGAGAGACCGGAGTAATCTGGTAGCAACTGGAAGTAAGGGCGTAAGTGTCAGCCCGCTGGGTAACATACCTGTCTATCTCGCAGGTAAGGCGTTGGCCTCTTACGGGCATGTGGCGGAGCTTAACGGTGGACTGTTTTGTCCTAAGTCTTCTGCGCTCACCTCACGGGACACAGAACGATAAAATTTCGTTAAAACTTCCTGAGGTGACGGGGTAGTTGTAGTTGTCGCCCGTTGTAGTTGACAGCTCTAGTTATATCATAGAAGTGTTGGTTGTAAGAGATTTTCGTATGATAATAAATCCGCCCATTGTGAAATTTCACAATAAAGAGTAGAAGCAAACAAACACATTAACCAAATCATTATGTAGGTATGAATTATGGATATATGTACAATTAGAGTAGGTACATGAAATATCTTAAATAGTCTACTAGTATAATTATTACAGCTTCTATACAGGTTCACTATTTTTTTACACGACTGCCCAACAAAAAGGAGTGTAACGTGTTCAGGGTTCATCTATGTATGTTTTCCGTTTATTTATTCCACTATAACTTCTAAACGCTTAAACCGATTTAGAAGTGTGTGTTATTGATAGAATCGCTTAAATGTCCAAATTACTGTACGATTTTTTACGCAATCAGCAAGGGTACGGTTTCTGAGGCCCAATGAGGCAAAAACCCCTTCTGCCATTTTTAATTTAAAAATGGTTTATACAGAGAACATGAGTCAAACAATTTAAAAATAAAATATCAAAATGAGGAAAAGTAGCTTTATGCTCAGCAATAGTCACAATATTCGCAGTAAAAAAACATGCTAAAGCGCGATAGGAGAATACAAAATTTGGACACAGTATGGGGGCCAAAGAAAGTGTTTTTTCGTTATTTTGTTTCTATAAATCAAAGTTCAAAGTTCAAAGTTTATTTATTTCCTAAAAGCAGTGCAAGGATATAGAACTTCATATATCTACTTATGCTTCAACTATCATATATCTGGCAAAAAGGAAATTTAATTACATCAGAAATATAAATGTCGACTACACAAACTCAACCATTACATTGTTTAAATATTAAAAAGAGAATTAAAATAAGAATTAGAAAATATACAAAACAGAAAAACCAAATCCACGACATATTATCGAAAAAACTAAAATATATAGAATATAAAAAAATATTATCAAAGAGCAAAAATACAAGAATACAAAATTTATCGTTCTGTCTCCCGTGAGGTGAACGCATAAGACTTAGGACGAAAAATAATTCACAATCTAGCTAGGCCCTTTGCCTGTCAGAGGCCAGAGGCCAACGCCTTACGGTGAGTTACCGGGAAAGGTACCAAGCGGGCAGTCTCGCCCCCTGTCTACCAGTTTGGGAGGATATCTTCGTCTGAAATAAACCTTCAGGATACCTCCTACTTCCTAACTGGATCGAGGTCGCTAGCGCGGTCCTCCCCCTTGTGAAGCGGTGATACTGTATCTACCGAATCTATCGCAGACCACGGCATCCTTTGCCCGGCTTATTCACCCGGGATCGGGTGGCCGAATGGTCGTTTCAAGAGCAGTTGCCATAAGGTTCACAACCACCCCCGCTCTATAGGAAACATTACTGTTCCCAGACTCCCTCGGCTGTTAGTCGGAGTGCACAATCGATAGGCTGAGGCCGCACGGGGTGCAAACCGTCCAGGAGCGCCGAAGGTTGACTCCTAGAGGAGACTGGCCCGCAGGCCAGTGTCCTACCCTGGCTCCCCCTTCTGCTTGAAGGCCGCCGGATGGATGTTGACCCGTGAGTGTGACCTATAATAGCCTGAGCGAATGGGTCTTCGTGGCCAACTCCAACAGAGCTTATTAGCTCCCAACAGGGTCGAGAGCAGTAGGTTGTATTCTGATCTCAGAGAGCAATCGTGAGCTGATAGAGGCCCACTCCAAGATTCTGTAGAGCAAACCGAGCACTCTCATATCTCTCCTTTCTCGGGTCGTCAGCCAGTGAAGTCTCCTTCTGTACTCCGTAATATGGCCATACTTTCTTAGGTCATAAATAAAGCGAATGCAAAAACATTTCATGAAGGAGAATATCATATCTATCGAACCTTGCATTTTTACTTTTTTTCGGTAGTATTGTGAAGGTTGGAATATCTCCTATAGGTACAAGCAACGTCAATGATAACTAAAGTCCGCCATATTTAAGAAAATACTACATCATTTTTAGAAAAATACCATTTTAATGCTACGGAAAATACTAAAAATATACTAAGAATTGTCGTGTATACTTGCCAGATAGCCTTGTGGTGATACAACCGATTAAAAAAAAACAATAAGCCTATAATGAGAAGTGGGAGGGAAGGGGATGGGATACATCTATGAGCGATATAGACAGCAATACAGACTCGGTGCTGGCCTTGCATGTGTGTGTAAAGCATTCTAGAGAAGGGTTCCATGTACGGAGAAGGAGTGCGAGTAGAAGTCAATACTGTGACCAGGGTTCGAGAGCAGTAGGTTGTCTTCTGTGTCAGAGGACGCCCGTGAGCTGATAGAGCATTGAACTTACTTATGAGATAGCTCAGAGCGGTATACGTATAATGACGTATATATGTCCTAAATTACGTATCATTGTTTTGTGGCATGTTAGTCAAGCGCACCAACGTCACCCAACTCCGGTCTAGGTGTCGCCGCAACGGGAGATAAGGAATGTTGACGTTGACTCGTAGGCATGTCCCTCGGTGACGCACTAATGTATATATGTTACTGTTTGCACAGATTAGTAGACCCATCCACTATCCCACAAGCACAAAATTTACACAAAGGTCATTACCGACAGATTCTTTCAAACCTGTCGCTTTGCAACTGCCTAAGCAAGTATACTTGACGAATTTTGAACTTGCGTCTTTGGTATTGGTTTTGGTATTGATATTTTGTCTTTGCTATTATAGTAGGGCCAAAATCAACGTGCACCTGGAGTCATAAATCATTAGGCCGGATGGTGCGCGTAAGGATGTCCAACAAGTCGACGTTGCTTATCGATAATTTACTCAAATCAAATCAAATAATTTATTCTCCTAAAAACTTAAAATATATTTTTAATATTCTTTAAACTTTTATTTCACTTTATTGTTGCATGTATACGTTAGTTTGTATTTACGAAAAAATTTCGTAATAAATGAGTTTAAAACTAACTAAAGCAATCATTACAAATTATTACGAAAACTTTCATCATAATCTATAATATCCATCGATATCTCTTGGCATCTATATCGATCCAACCATCGATCCATCATAGTCCATCGATATTCCATCGATACATCGATAATCCATCGATACTGCTATTATTATTTTTAAAACACGCATCCCCATAGTGCGAGCGAAAGACAGCGAGTGTGAGCGAGAGGTCCGGCCTAATGATTTATGACTCCAGGTGCACGTTGATTTTGGCCCTACTATAGTATTGGCTTGACCCTTATTAGTGGACATTGATAATGACACTTTCGCATCTATTCATACAATACAATACATCAATATGCCACCCCAATAGGTAGGTATTCCTACTCTTGGGTGCGTTAAAATATCTACAAATTAATTAATAAAAAACTTAATTATCATGATAGTTGTATGACTGCAATATTGTAAAATAATAACATAATCAAATGATCTAAGGCAATTAATAAATAGAGATAATTTTATCAGAATGATCAATTACAGACGCATTAGGCTTTAGTTAAATTAAAATTTTACACATTAATAAAAATCTAAATGTCGCATTGTGATTGCATGAATGCATGCTAATATCGCATTTTTCTTTGTTTTTCATTCCCGGCAGAGGAAAAGTATAGTGAACGCACTTCTCTGTCTCTGGTAGAACACACATAGGTAGTCAAGAATCTAACTACTAGATTGTCAAATTATAAATATAAATAATCAAAATAGAAGCCTAGTATTGTAAGTAGTCAGTAATTCGAAAAGACAGGCAGTAAAATTATTCATCGTATTCAAATTGTCATTAAAACGTTAAATAATCAAATTAAAGCTACGGCGTGCATTTAAAAACAAAAAGTACCAATATAAGACCAGATTATAGAAAGGGTGGCCTATCAGCATCGCCTTGATGTTTTTTTTATGTTATGTCCTCTAGCTGTTTAAAATTTGTAGGGAGTAGATTATAGAATTTAATACTAAGGTACAAGTATCTCTTCTGTGTACGTTTGCCAGTCGTATTCGGGGTACGCATAAAAGGGAGCTACCGCGGGTATGATGCGAGTGAATGTCTGCATTAATTAGTGTTTCTGCTAGGTGCTGTCTAGCATACATTAAACACTGGTATATGAACGCCGAATACATAGTCATTACCCTCGCCTTACTGAAATATTCTTTGCATGTATATTCACTGCTTATTCACTAGTATGCTTTATAGCGAAATATTCACTGCTTTAACCCCTCCTATCACGGGGTAAAAATTTCTGCCCGGGACAATTTTGCGCGTGAAGTCGATGGCCTTGAGAAAAAACGACCATAACTTTTAAACTACTATACGGATCGTAAAAAGAATAACTGTAGAATGATCGCATTGAAATTTGAAATATTATAACATTATAACATTATCTCGTAAAACAATTAGATAATAATGAATAAATATTACAAAGTTAGCACAGCGCGGAGCGCCCTAACCAATATTGATTAGATACCATTTTAGGCATTTGTAAGCGTCTAACCAAGAATGGTTAGCTCACATAGGAAGGGTGGCAATAAACTCAAGGATTTGTTTCAACCAATACAGTGACGTATTATTAATTTTGGTTATTAAAGCTAATATTTTTGTTGACTAAACACTTATTTTTAATTTTTTTTAAATATTATAGTTATAGTTACGGCTTTGGTGCCATTTTGCACATTAAAAAATATTTTTGGGCGAATTTTGGTTATTTTCTAAGATATGTCAAGAATATTCGTATTTTGTAGAATACGCAACCTTTTCGTCGTATTATTTACGAGTTTATAAAATGTTAATAGCTACAGGTCTTCCTAAGCATTTTGGCAATGAGATGTGGTGAGATATCAATTCAAGTATTCGTAAACTTATACCTACCCAACAAGCACGAAAGCCATATAAGAAGTGCTGATTATAGCTTTAAGCTGATTAAAAGTCATGTAAAGGCGTTCAGATTACCTCTCAGCTATGTAAAGGTGTCATTTAAAGCAATTTGGCTTATATTACCTTTTAGTCATATAACTTTGTCGTATAGTCGTATTTAGTCGAATAAGGGTGATATAATTGCTATAAAGCATACTAATTTATAACCATTTTATAACTAACAGCTGTATAGTAGTCGAATAAATAACCTTTATAAAACAAACAAAGCAAAAGCTACTACATTACCCTTACTCCACCAAAGTCTTTATGGTGGTTACAAGACCCACGCTTATACAGCTTATAGTCATATTAAAGTGCAGTAATTGATTTACAAAGAGTTAAAGCTGTAAAGTTGTCACTAGGACCTCACTTACGCAGTTTATAGTTTTATAAAGGTTATATTAAAGAATGCAGATTCTATAAGCAAAGCGGCCATTTTTTCTCGAATCTCAATAACCTAAAATGTTTGTATTATATTTTTAATGATTTTAAATCATAACATACACGTACTATAAGTAAATCTTATTTCTAAGTATGTGAAAAATACCCAGCAAGTGTTCTTTTTCCTTACGAAAAATAAAATTAATTTACAAAAAAACTTTAAACTATAATTATGAATTAAAATTGAGGTAAAATATTAATATTTTGAAGGCGCGTTAAAATGTTGTTAGACATGTTACTTAATATTTTCGATGAAATGATGTCCGCAAGAGAATTTGGTGTATTAAACTACAATATAATGATTTTATAGTCAATAAAATACAATATATTAGTAGCCATCAGGAATTCTACGTTTGCGACGGCAAATGATCATGCAACTTCCTTTTGTTACCATTCTATATCATTTTAAGGCATTACCCGACTAGAAGTTGTAAAAAAAGTCAATTGGAGATACTTTTATAGCCGCTGGCTATATAAGGGTGCCACAGCAAGCGCTATAATGGCCTTATAAGCGCTTATTCAGCTTTCTTATACCACCAAAGGTAGCCGGTATGACCGCTATTCAGTCACTATTTAGCTAAAAGCCGTATAAAATGCGCCTAATCCGGTGGTATAGACGTTATATAAGCGTTTATATGACTGCTATTCCAAATTTAAATTCATAGTGACAGCATATTTTAAAAAATTCTCAACAATAAATACTAATTATAATTATTAAATGTAGTGAATAAAGTGCAATTATGCAGTCTGGATTAACCTGTGGTTGACACAGGACGCGTCCCAAATGTACTCGATCGCCGTTTGCATACTGGTCTAATTATAATGGGAAGCAAAAGTATATAGCAAAAGACCGAGTCAATGGCGGTATAACCATTCCCAACTGGGCAACCGGTTGAAGAGGTCTCAGCGGCCTAATGTCCTTAATATACCTAAAATGTCTGGTGCAGAAGGCAACGGGAGACCACTGCACTATATATCCCTAGTAGTTAGCAATGGAAAAGTCAAAAATAGCCATGGCCCCGAGTGCCCGTCGGCCCTTTAGTGGGTCAGGGGTGCTAAAAATCCCCGGGTGGAAAACTGGACCGGGATCACCAGTACGGAACAGCTTTTCCGGATGGCGCAAGACCGACAAAAGTATTCAGAGCTAACGGCCAACCTCCTGTAATGGAGAGGCACTTCGAGAAGAAGAAGAAGGATTGCTATATGACCAGTTCTTGGGACTAAAAGCTGTAGCGATGACGTTGCCGTGATCTATAGCCAATTTGTGCTACTTGGGTAACCTTTTGCTCTATTGACCTTACGTACGTTTTGTTTTAATGTACGTATTTTGAAATCAGTTTTGAATGTTTTGAAAACTTTGAATGTTTTGAAATGAGTTTGAAATCATTGTTTTGAAACAGTACGTGTTTTGAAATCACGTCACGAAAAGTTTTGAGATCGAAAGAATCTGTATTATTAATTTCTTGAGAGTTTGTGTGTGGGAAAAATAAAAATGATTTCGTATTTATTTTAAAAAATCGCATGTATGCTAAATTGCTTCGTAAAAGTAAAATTACGCAGGTACCTATAGCTATGGTTATCACCCCCGATAACACTGCTTAGCAACAGCCATATTAATCCGACATAATCGCTCTCGTCCGTCCCAGATCAGTTTGTAAACATTTATATTTTGCCTACTCTGAATTTTATTTAGATACACTTCGAACAATGGAGTCAGCCACCCGTTGGCGTTACAGCTGTACTTGTCTAGACAGCATTGCTTGATATTTGATATTTATGCTTGCTATATTTTGCTGTTTAAATTTTAAAAAATAGGTACTGGATTCGCTGAGTTTGTATTTTATTAATATTTTAAATGAAAAATATGTATCAATCGAATATCTGTGTGTCTCGCTGTGCGTGTGTGTGTGTATGTGTATTCCTCCACGATAGCGCTCAAATACTTGATCGAATTGTGCTGAAGTTTGGTATGTAGGCATCATTTAATCTTGGCAAGAGTTGAAAAGATTGTGTTTGGAATAGGTCCACCAGGAAGCGCTAGTCATATTTAAAACTAGAAATATTAGACTTAGAGACTTTAAATTCTGTATACAGATGCGTCGTTGGGCCGAAACTACATTGTGAAATTATGATTCGAATATCTTTTATACAAGCGACATAAATAGGTACGTCAAACAGGGATATAGAAAATATACTACATTTGCGATCATAATCACTTGACACGTAAAGGGGTTTGGCGCGTGGGGGGGGGGGGGGGGGGGAGGGGGGGCTTGTCTGCTTGCTGGGAAAATATTGGGTACACAACCGATTTTTTTTATAGCGCGTCCTCCGCCACCACTGCCGGGATGAATACTGACACCAGTGACTGATACGATCAATATCGTCAAGAGACTAGATGCTCGATATATATCGCGCGATAGATGATCCAGATATTGGTTTTCTGGACTTCGTGAAAACCTGTGATCCGTATCCCGATCCGTGATACGCTCTACTACACGCTCTATGAATATCAGATCCTGGATCACGATCCAAAAATCACGATAAATATCAAGCGTGTAGCATTCGTCTATCTGCGGACGGAACTCATACGTCTAACTGCGGACGGAACTCGTTAATACAAAATAAAAAATTAAAAAAACTCAATTTTTTTAATAAGTGCAGGCTATCATAATTGAATGCGTATACAAAAAGTCGTGTCTGTGCTGTTGGCCATTGAGGAGTTCCCTCGCTGGAAGCTAACCCTGGGTGCCGTAGTCCTGTCTTGGCGAAACTTAGAACGGGCTGTCGTAACTGAATGCGTTTTCATCTATCATCATCGTTCACTCCAATCAGAAACAATGAAATGCTAAAATTTGTTTCAACCGTTATCTTTCTTCCTCGACAAGGGGGCCTCCACATAGGGCACAACGGGGCCTCCACTCATTTGTTGCCCCAAGGCCTCTAGACCTCTAAATCCGGCCTTGTCCCAAGGTATAAATTTAAATAACAATAATAACAATAATTTTATGCATTCAAAAATATTAATTTACATTGAATTAATTACAGTATCTGCCTAACTAGGCAATAGCCCGTACCGAGGAAGACTATGTATGGCAATGATTTATTCATATGCACATAGTATTAAAATGAAACATAAAAAAGTGATAGAATATATAAGAGATAAGTGGATTCAAATTAAACTTATAATTATATTTGAAAATATTGATATAGCATGATCATGTTAATAAAAATTAATATAAAATGTCGTAATATAAAATTTATAGAACCAATAAATAAATAATATTATTTTTATAGAAACTCAAATAAATTTGATTTACAGACAACATGTATTTTTTTCCTCACTCAAAGAAAGAAACCTTGGCTAAAAGGCCATATTTAAAGTAAGTACATTTTAAAAATGGAATTACCAAAAATTTCAAAAAGTTGATATTCATCGTTTTGCCCGCATAGTAGCGCTTAATATGTAAGAACCTAATATTTTGCGCATTGAACCTATGATATTTTAGGATTATGACACTAGTTTTGATCTTTCCCTTAATACATACACGTATGTAATTACATTTACGTACATTTACATTTACATGTACATTTACCCTTATTACATTTACGTACATATTCCAAATCATGATGAAATAATACACAGGTACGATACATTTCTTTAAATTCCATATTACAGTCGCAATTCGCTTTAGCATATTTATCTTATCAGCTTAGGTGTCGGGATAGATAACTGAACGACAATGCCATTTAACATTGCAAATATCTAAAACCGAAAAAATCCAACGAAAACCCACACACCTTCAAATTTACAATCGATTTGACCTTGAGATGAACAAATTCAAATGGATTTCATTCAAATGGAGCGATTTCAAATGGATTTAATTCCGGGGGAGAGGGGAAAGGAGGAGGGGGGGGGGGATTTTAGCCCTTTGCAGCACCGCAGTCGAAATTTCTTGAGGATTATAGTTGTTAAGGCGACGCCATATGTAAATTTTACCCATTTTTTTCAAGGTCCAATTAGAAGATAACGTATCACCATTGATTATATATGGTATTAGACTGCTTAACTACAACTATAGTTGTCAACTACAACGGGCGAACCCGTCACCTCAGGAAGTTTTAACGATTAGTCGTTATCTCCCTGGAGTGAGCGCAGAAGACTTGGACAAAACAGCCCACCGTCAAGCTCCGCCACATGCCCGTAAGAGGCCAACGCCTTAACCGCGAGATAGCCAGGAGTGTTACCCAGCGGGCTTACACTCACGTCTCTCGATTGGTTACGAGTTCTAGGTCGCTTGCGCGGTCCTCTCCCTTACGAAGCGGTGAAACGGTCTACCTATACCGAATCTATCGCGGACCACGGCATCCTTTGCCCGGCTGTTCACCCAGAATCGGGTAGCCGATGGTCGTTTCAAGAGCAGTCGCCGTAAGGTCCGCGACCACCCCCACTCTATAGGAAACAGTACTGCTTCCAGACTCTTCCGACTGTTAGTCAGAGTGCACAATTGATTGGCTTATGCCGCACGGTGCGCAGACCGTCCAGGAGCGCCAGAAGGTTGATTCCTAAGGGAAACTAGCCGTAAGGCTAGAGTCCTGCCCAGGCTCGCACTTCTTGCGTGAAGGCCGCCGGATGGGTAAGTGTGACCAAATCTGAACAGAATGGGTCTTCGTAGTCAACTCAGCAAGGGCCCGTTAGCTCCCACTGCTTAACTACATGGTACCATTTGGCAACCTTTCTGTAACGACTAAATGCATGTGGCACTGATAGCATTGATGGCCAAACTAATAGCAAATTATTTGGCCATCTATGTATAAAAACATTGATAGTTATATATATTTTTTAAAGGACTGATTGATTTATAAAAATCTAATAATTTTACCAATGATAACAATAATAACAGTCAATTATTAGTGCTATCTATTGCATTCTTTATATATAGGCTGAGAGATAAAGAACCATCTTAATATACTAAATACCGAGAGATACCGAGAAATACCGAGAGATAAAGAACCATCTTAATATACTAAAAGTCTATCTGAACTTAAAGTGCGTATTTATTTCGTATTTAAAACTGGATAGCAAATTAAAAACTATGATATTTATGTAAATAATAATAGATATTCGAGATATTTTATTCGAGATATATTATTTCGAGATAGGATACCGTATTGGCGTGTTTAGAACGCCGCCATATTGCTATACCACGAACCCAGCCAGTAGAGGATTAATCGATTTTTGGAACATTAGTTATTACTAAATAAAAACTACGATTTAAAAAGTCGACTGTTTTTATAACATTATTTTATACCATATATGTAGGGTTTTTATAATATTATTTTATACCATATATGTATTTTATACCCAAGTTGTACAAATCCAGATTACCGACAAAAATAAATTTATCTTTTTCGAGGCCGCTACTGTTGACAACAGGAATACACTCTTCTCCACGAATAACAAACACCTTTTGAAGTCCTGTAGCCCTGAGGATACATTGAGGGGTATCAATTACTACGGGCAAACCCGCCACCCCAGGGAGTTATGATGACATCGTGCCATGCTGTCTTCCATGGAGTGAACGTAAAGATTTGATGAACAACCCAATCCAAAGTCAAACGATGCTAACAGCCCGTTCAAACTATGCTAAGAGTCCAATGCCTTACCGCAAGGCAATGCAAAGTGTAACCCAGCAAATTTGGGCGGTTTTCTCTACTCTCCAGTCTGGTAACAGATTCGAGGTTGCTTGCGCGGCCTCTATCTGACGTTAGCAGTAATTCAAGTTCGAATTTATTGCGGACAGAGGCACCCTTCGCACGCCAATATGACACAGGATCGGGTTGCCGAAGGATCGCTTCTAAGGATAGATAACGCCAGGTCAACAACTACTCCCGCTGGTTAGGAAACGTGCGCTTCCAGACTCCCCCGGTTATTCGCCGGATCGCACAGTCGATTGGCTAACGCCGCACGCTGCGCAAACCGCCCAGTTACGCCCGATGTGTTCTCCCAGATTGGAGCATCCGATCCCACCTGTCCACGACTGGGCTTACGTGCAGCCGCAGGCAGGGTTCACATAGTCCTTTCCAGATTTTTATTTTATTTTATTTTTTATTTTTTATTTATTTTAAACAACATGATTTACAGACGAATGGCTATGATATTCGGTATACAGTACAATAAAACGTGCAGGAAAAACAAGTTGAACCCATAGCCGTTGGCTCATCGCATACCTAACTGAGCAAGAACGCCCGTATCTAGGGATGCTGATATTTGACTCAGCATATTGCGAGCTGACATGTATGACGTTCGGTTATATAATTATTATTGGTATAAAATTCAAAACATTCATTCTTGCATAATACAAATACACAAGCACAAAAAGTTATACCAACATTAAAAAAAAATCTGTTGTGTCACCCCAAGACTTTCCTGACTAGTATCCGGGGAGGTGTCTCAACTGGACTATTCACACTGACCATACCTATCGATTGGAGAAAGAAATTTTGAAAGCGGGGACAATATGTAATCAAGGTTCCCCAAATTTGTATGGCAGGTACCCCAAACGTTGGTCGTAAGTACCCCAAAAACTAATAGGTTCTTCCGATGGTTAACAGAAGCTTCTATGCCAAATTTTAACTTAGACAGATTAAGCGTCTGGGCGCTATCGCGGAAACAATTTTTTCGCCGGGAACCCCAAATTTGTATGGGAGGTACCACAACCGTAGGGCGTAGGGACTCCAAAAACTAATGGGTTCCTCCGACGGTTAACAGAAGCTTATATACCAAATTTCAGCTCAATCCGATTAAGCGTCTGGGCGCTATCGTGGAAGAATACATACATACAGACATACAGACATACAGACATACAGACATACATACAGACAGAGATAGGTCTGGAAATAGTCTCAATCGTCTCAGGGAGTCTCAAAATATATATTCCCATCTTCATCTCAAAATTTTTTTTTAGCGCGATCACAATACTTTCCTTTCCGATAGGTCGTCAGGAAAGTAAAATAGTAGTAAGAAATTATTATTAAATCCAACACCAATATATACATAAATACAATGAATACATATTTAAAATAAATATACATACATACACAAAATGTACACAAATAAATTTAATTGAAATACATACCTCTAGTCTTAAACCTCGCATATACTCGCAAACCTCGCATACATTTGCTTTTTATTTATTAATTTTACCTAATCAAAAATTCTGGTAAATTCCGATTAGTCCTGAAAGATTCGAAAGATTAGTCCCTTTACGAGGAGGCTACCGGATGAGATCTGAACAGTGAGTTGAGCCGACCTAAGACGCACCGACGAACAGGTGATAGATTGAGATAGAGTCATTAAAAGTCATTAGTCAAGTAAATTATTAGGGGAGTTGGAGCGCCCTCCAGTCTCATGGAGTCACAACGAAGTCTCACCGATGGGATTCCGTTTGCACACTTCGGTAGGTAACACTGATGAATCAGGATATCAGCAGCTATAATGACCACTTTGAATATTATTTTCATTAAAATTAAAAGGTAGACAGCCGAAATATTAAATTAAATACATACTTCTCTACAAAAGGAAGTTGTCTGACTACTTGCATGTCGCTGCCGGCAGCTACTTTGTGTAAATTATAGTAAATTAGTGAAGTGATATGACAAACTGACTTGAAGGTCTCTATTAATTGCATAGGAATGTAATATAGGACCAGGCGAAACGAGATCGCATGTCAAATTTTTAATACTGCAATGTCATTTTGTGAAAATCTTTAAAAAAATATAAAGTTTATTTCATCGTACATACCTAAATACATTGCGTATTATATGCTAAATGTCAAAAAAACAATAATAGTAAATAGACTATATATTTAAAGTTTTTATTTACCTTGCAATGTATGTGAGTATGTTTATTTAGGTCAAATCTTGCAAGCTGATTTAGAACCACTTCCTCTTATCCTGTGAAGTTGAAATTTACACGTTGGTTCAGTTCCGAAGACAATGAATTTTTATGGTAAGCATGACCTGATTCTACAACCAGGATCGGCTCCCGACGATGCTACTCTTTCACGGTCAATAGGACAGCCACACGATTTTGTATACGCATTCAATTAGGATAGTTCGTTCTAAATTTCACCATTACATGGCTGCTCCAGCACAGAAACGAAATGTATACGCATTCAATTATGGTAAGCCCGTTCTAAGTGTCACCGCGACAGGGCTGCTGCACCCAGGGTTGTCTTCCAACGAGGGGACTACTCAACGGCCAACAGCACAGAAACGAAATTTTGTATACGCATTCAATTATGATGGCCCTTTCTAAGTGTCACCGCGACAGGGCTGCTGCACCCAGGGTTGGCTTCCAATGAGGGGACTCCTCAACGCTCGACAGCGCAAAAACGAATTTTTTTATACGCATTTAATTATAATATAGCCCATTCTAAGTTTTACCGCGACAGGTTTGCTGCACCCAGGGTTGGCTCGGGACAGATATTTTTTATAAAAGCCTGTTTTAAAAATGTGTTTTTACTTATTTATAATATTTTTTCGAACGAATTGTATTAGCTCCACTGGAAAAAACGGTCCCATCCCGCTAGGAACTGAATCCATTTAGTGAAGGAATTTTATTTAATTATTCTAAAAACGTATACAGCTTGCTTATTCAAGATTTTGCGCCTCGGCCACTGTCATTACTTTGTTTTACGTTAGGGTGTTTTCTGTTTTCATGTGACTATTTTCACTTTTTGGCTGTGATACTGGAAATGATTATTTTTTGCTTACCGATTGAATTCTGTTTGAACTGTTGATTCAAGTAACGACTTCAGATTTATAGATAACAGCTCGGTCTACATATCAACTAGTTTATTTCACAAAATCATCCAGATATACAAAACTTCGGATGTGTATATTCTAATGCCATGGTCATTTTTGGTAATTCCATTTTTAAACTTTACTAACTTAAAAAAATACTTTTTATCAAAGGTTTAAGTGTGAAAAAAATATATATTCACTGTAAACCAAATATATATGAGTTTAAAAAAAAATACCTCGTGAAAAAAAATATATTTGCGATAGGTATTTTTAAAAAATGGGACTATTTTGGAGGATTTTTCAATGACTACATATTAATAACAAAATGTATCTACAAACAGAAAAGTTTTTTTTCGAATTTCGAGCGAAATTCGCGTTAACATGAAAAATGGCGTTCACGTGTTAGCAATAATCTAAAACAATTGGACTATTTTCGAGGTTTTCACGAAGTGACTTTGGGTATTGATGACAAAACGTAATCTGAAACAAAGGAAATTTCAGGATACCTTTTATCTACAATACGCAGTCATTGAAAAAAATCGGTTGTCTGTAAAGTCGGTTTACTGACGATAGTTGAACGTGACAACGTCATAAGAAAATACTGATGGAATGGTTGCATTTTTCAAAAGAAAATTTTAATTTTATTTGTTTGATAGATATTTTGTATTGATATAGAGAAGGAGGTAAATGGAAATCACAATTGAATTGATCAAGTTACATTTATTTGTACACATAAATACAATTATGTAATTTTTTTAAATTTAATTATTGTATAGCAGCTGTCCACGCGGACGAATCGCTCACTCAAGTAGGAGATAGACAGATGTCGAACGCTGCCGAACGCGGAGGCCGATTGTGCCTCTTTGTCGCTCGTTCCGCGCTCTCGCTTGCAATGGAACGCCTCAGAGCGAGGTAACGCCGCATGAGTCAAAAACCTCGAAAATAATTTTATATTTATTATGCCCTTTTTTTAAATTTTGCGTTATTCTAAATACTTCGCGAAATGTCATTATTGTAATATCGCTAATTGTTATCGATATTTTAGAACTCCCGATATATTCGACTGTCCTGACTTCTATTCTGAAACAAAATGGGCGGTTGTTTCCATATTACTTTGTTTCCATCTGTTAAAATCTAAACTTTTGATATTTTAGGTTACGTACGATTTAGAATAATGGTTTTCCTAATAAATGAAAAAAGTAGTTTTGAAGCTGTTGCCTTTATTGGACCACCGTCGCTTTCATTGGACGACTAAGTCGTAAAATAAATATAAAAAAATCACAGACGTAGGTAACTGGAAATAAATGCTCACACATAGAAACACAATAAATTAGTTTCAAACTTTACACTAGTACATGCTGGCAGACATGACTAGAATGATACTTACATCGAATTGATCAGAATCCAATTTTTAGTTTTTGACCGTGAAGACTGACACACACATCTCTCTCGCAGCGAGTCGCAGCGTCACTGAGGTTAGGGAGGGGGGGGGGGGGGGGCGACTGGGATGCGAGCGGGTTGTCTCGACTTGTTTCGGCGTTGCTAGCTGTCATAGTTTTCGAAATACTATAGTGGTCCAATGAAAGCGCTGGCCCAATGATTCCTACTCTCCCCTATACCTCGCTTATTTATTGAGATCGAACGGAATCGTGGTGAATATAGTCGGACATTAAACAGAAAAGGTTGCAATAATGCAGTAATACCACAGTTCTGGTATACTGTGGTGGTAATACCATGTAGTATGTAACTTTCAAACTTTGTCTTGAAATATTGCTAATTTCAAGTATCCGGAAGCTATTTTCTTTCAGATTTATCATTAAAATGATGGAATCTATTAGTGTGTATTTTTTTAATTTTCGAGAAAGGTACCTGTAATGCATATATTCCTTGAATTTTATCGATCTCTCCTCTAAATCAACAACATCATATGCTTACACCTCCAACGATAACAATTTGTAACAACAGAGATGTCTCGGGCTCCTAAAATGGTTGCACAATTATCTTTCAACTTTCTAAAAGCGAAAAGTACTAGGGGAGACCGCGGCAAATACTCGAAATTATAGTTTCGGTTTTTTAATTTATTTTATGTGAAGCTTTGGATCAAAAATAAGAACGGGGCTAGTCATCATCACGGGTGGGACATCTGAATAGTAAATTGTGTCTTAGATGTCCAATTGCGTTTCTTCGTGAACTACAATAGGAACTTAGTTCAACCGAACGAGACAGAGCAATACGTTAGAACGGAATATGAAATAAACTATCGTGGATTTTTCCACACCAAAACTACCTGTCTAACTTATAGACGCCCGAATAAGTTTGAACACACTTCGTGCGGTGTTCGATTTAGCTGATTTAACTTCGGTGGGTAGTTTTATTAAGAAAAAGTGACAACCGTTCATTTCACATTCCGCTCTGACGTACTGCTCTGTGTCGTTAACATGAACTAATTTCCGATTTTAGTTCGAGAGAAACGCAATCGAGGCCAAATATGGTAATATTTCTTTTTGAAGAGAACGACTAATTCTATCTGGAATTAATAATTTAGCAACATAATGTTAACCCTATTTTATTTCATTTGGTGATAAAATTGAGATATTCTTCTGTCACGGATGGGACAAAAAATAGACATACATTTAATCATACGAAATTTTTGAAGAAAACTCTGTGAATTTATTTCACATTTTTATTGAAATAAGACATTTTGATATACATTAGATGTTTAGCTATAATGACGTAAACAAATGCACTAACTTCATTGTCACAATTAATAAGAAAAAGGCTAATTTGTTCATGTCACGGGTAAGACACGTGCGAATTTATTATGAAAATATGTAGAAGCTGTTTTTAACAGACACTTATATTAAGCAATATCAGATGTTACAATATAATTATAAAGTGTGTTTATTACGAGATAATAAGTTTAAAGTCTCACGAACGGAATCACTCCAGGAACTTGTGTATGTGTCGAAATATGCCTCAGCTATGTTTCAAAATAATCTCGTAAATGGCAAACATAAAGGGATTTACAGTGCTGCCAACATCACCAATGGATGTTCGCATTCATGAAGGTTTCTATCGTTACAACTTACAACAAAGTAAAAATACGAATAAACATTAATTTTTAGTTTATTTTCTAATTATAGTTTCATTCCCAGCTTTGACTTATGATTTATCGAGTAATTACATGATTTTGTATAACTTTATTATTTGACATCGATATTCACTTTCTCAAAGAATCTACAGGCCCAACTACAGGAAACCGTATAGATTCAGCTTATTATTTAATAATCATATGCCAATATTATAATGTCATTTTTGTGAACCATGTCAAGCGAGTCAACCCACCCTTGAATGGGCATTGATTACTACTCTCTGTTTTTTACTACTCTCTATTTCAATCTCAGGACAACACTCGCTTCTGCTTATGAAAAGTGTTCTGTGAAAGTGTGAAATTTGATTATTAGTGTATAAAGTAAATTTCTATACTAGTGAATATATAGACGGTTGGAGGAGTGTTTACACCTTGTCTCAACTAGCATTAGTTTGTCTACGTGTACCTACCAGCGGCCAGATTTGTTGCTCGTCATGGAGTGCAAAGCATGCGTTACCGAAATATTTGAAGGAGACTAGGTGGTCTGCATTTCCTGTACGGTTTACTTTCATTTTTTGTGTGCTGGAGTGACAGAAATGATACATCGCAAAATGACACTAACAACTAAGTCAACATGGAGATGCCGTCACTGCTGCAATCCATCATTTACGAAACAAACTCCAAAATGCAAGATACCAGATGCGACAACAAAGCAACTTTCAGATCCCGCATCACCTTATCCCGATGCTTTGATTGATACTTCTCGAGACACTCGTCAAACTGGTTCTACTCATGACTCCTCGTCGTTTCAATCTATTATCGAACCGCTACTGGAGGAGATACGTTCGCTTCGTCGAGATTTCAACGAGATGAGGAACAAAGCTAGGGAATGCTCCTGTAGAGATATTGTTGAGGAAACAAAACAAGAGCTCACATTGCTCAAGGAGAAAGTCCAACGTTTTGATGTTATGGAAAAAGAAATAAAAATTCTAAAGATTGCACTTCAGGACCTCAAGACTGAGAACATTTTTTTCTTTTATATAGCATAACGTACTATATGACCGTTTAATAGGTGGAAACATATAAATGGTTTATGTATGTTTGTTATATTTTGATTTAGTAAATATGTTTTTTGGACTGTGTGTTTACAGAAAAAAATAAAATAAAATAAAAATTATATCATCATCATCATCATCATCTGGTAGACGTCCACTGTTAGACATAGGCTCCCCCATGGAATGCTATGACGATCGGTCTTAAACCGCCGGTCGGTCGGTCGTTGTCGGTCCATCTTGTGGGGGGCCGTCCCACGCCGTCGTGGTCGCCATTCGAGAACCTTTTTTCCCCAACGGTTGTCGGTTCTGCGAGATATATGGCCTGCCCATTGCCATTTCAAGTCGGCAATTTTACGAGCTATATCAGTGACCTTGGTTCTTCTGCGGATTTCCTCATTTCGGATCCTATCACGCAGTGAAACTCCAAGCGTTGCTCTCCTCTCCATGGCTCGTTGCGCAACTCTGAGCTTATGTATAAGGCCAATAGTTAGCGACCACGTCTCAGTGCCATATGTCATCACTGGTAACACGCACCGATTATATACATTTGACTTGAGGCTCTGCGGTATTCGTGACGAGAAGATATGGCGTAATTTCCTGAACGCTGCCTAACCGAGTTGAATTCCTAGTTGGATCGTTTGACCCAACTAGGAATGATAAACATACTGGTTCAGCTTCAAAAGTATCGTTCTCAACATGTACCGGTACTGGTGCGACATTGGCATTCGACATCATTTTTGTCTTACCCATGTTCATTTTTAGTTCCACCTGTTGGGAGACGGTATTGAGGTCTCTGAGCATTGTTGTCCATCGATGCCCAGGTTGTCCATCGATTACGCCATGATCGCCAGGAACCACATCATCGGCGAATCGGAGGCGAGTGATGTATTCGCCATTGATGATGATGCCATAACCGTCCCAGTTCAAAAACTTGAAAACATCCTCCAATGCAGAGGTGAACAGTTTCGGAGAAATAGCATCTCCCTGTCTCACCCTCGTTTGCAATTGGATTGGATTTGTGCTTTGATCCTGAAGTCGGATACACATCGTGGCCTTGTTATACAAACACTTCAACACTTCGATGTACCTGTAGTATATTTGGCACCGCTGTAATGACAGTAGCACTGTCCAGGTCTCGACTGAATCTAATGGTTTTTCGTAGTTCACAAACGCTAGACATAGCGGCCGATTATACTCTTCAGTCTTCTGCAGTAGGGTGTGGATGTGGTCTACGGTACTAAAGCCTTTACGAAACCCGGTTTGTTTGCGAGGTTGGAAGTGATCCAACTTAGGAGCGAGACAATTTGAATTTTTCTCTAAAACAGCTTATATACGCGGCTTAACAGCCAAAGAGGCCTGTAGTTCTTCAATAGGGTGTTGTCAACTTTCTTAAAGAACAGTACCACCACGCTCTTGCTCCACGCCTCTGGCGTTGTACCCTCGCGCATGACGCATTGATTATATAGGATTGCTCAATGCCATAGTAAGTGTTGGTAACTCTTCTGTGCCGGCGACATCAATTGGCGCTGATAGCATTGTCCTGCGAAACTAACGAAACCGGCGAAACACTCCGGGAGACAAAACGATCATTATCATTAAAATTTCCTGAGGTGACAGGTTCGCCTGTCGTAGTCGACACCTTCAAGTGTCCGGCGAAATTAATAGAAATTTATTTGGCCATCTCTAATAACATTTATAACGAATCTTTTTTTTTATAAATGAGTGATTGATTATAAAAACCATTATTTAACATTTTAAACATAACCATCATAACACTAATTACATTAAATTATTTGTGCCATTTATCGCATTTTTACACGACTGCCCAACAAAAAAGGGTGTAATGTGTTCAGAGTTTATCAATGTATGTTTTCCGTTTCTTTATTCCACCATAACTTCTAAACGCTTGAATTGATTAAAATTGTGTGGTATTGTTAGAATCGTTATGTCATCCCGAGTGTCATAGGGTAGGTTATACCTAGGTCTTAACTATCCAAATATCAAGTAAGTAGTTGTCTAAATGTCAAACGAATGGTCTGATAGAGTACATTTCGGAAATATATATCTATCTATATGGATAAATACATAAACCACTAATATTTCATAGAAAAAGTTAATAAAAATAATTATAATTACAATAGTTCAATATCAGTAACGACAGTCGTGTTTTTTAATCTTTTTAATATATTTACTTGGTTTATATAGGCTGATTACATTACAGAAATAATATGGAGAAATTATAATGCCATCTATTAGACTATTCGAAGATTAAAGCGCCTAATTGTTATCATTTGAAATTAAAATTGTATAGCAAATTAAAATTGATATTATGTAAATAATATTAAAATACCCGTGCTCCTGCCATCCCCGGTCTCCCCTACGGCTAGGCGGCAATTGTCACGGCACAACGCGGCGCGTTCAACGGACGTGAAATAGCGACAAAAAATAAGTATTTAAGGCTAACGGCACTTTTCAGGGTGACACTACTCGACGAAACAGACGGATAAAACAATGGAAATTTCACAATCCTTATAAAAATATTATTAGGTGCTAAACCTATTACGGCGTTCAATAAAAAGTGGTAATGAGTACATTATTTCGTATAATGA
Source organism: Micropterix aruncella (assembly GCA_944548615.1). Taxonomy (NCBI): domain Eukaryota; kingdom Metazoa; phylum Arthropoda; class Insecta; order Lepidoptera; family Micropterigidae; genus Micropterix; species Micropterix aruncella. Next base: position 10,776,380 of record OX155973.1, read on the forward strand.
CGTTACCTATCATTTATTTATTTATTAGTCCACAAAAATATACACCGTTAGCACTTAACATAGATTGTGTTAGGCAGAGCCTGTTCTAAGAAGAACACAAATACAAATGATTATAAACTACATAACTTCCAAAATAAAAATAAAAAATCTGAATCAAATGTGAGTTAAAATGTAATTCACACTACACTAAAATGCAACTATAACAACTATTACAACGATAAATAAGTAATACTAAATAATAATTTCTAATATTAAATAATAATATATAATAGAAATAATAAATAATCATTTATAATAATAACTAACAATAATTCATAATTAGTGAAAATACATATATATTAAGTGTGTTTAATATAAATGTGTTTTTTTTTAATATATATTTTTTTTTTAAATTGTAATAAATGTTTTTTTCTGTTTCTCTCCTACCAAGGTTTATTAACCATAAAGTAAGGTGATATTTTCGTTGTTTGCTGCTAATTCCCAATATGTCCTTTCTACTCATCAAGAAAGCTGTAGTGACGTTGTCCAAAAGATGTTAGACGGTTCGGCACTTCAAAGTCTCCCTTATAACGACCTGATCTCCCAATAATAATAATACTGAATATTCGTCTTCGTTGTTGTTTTTGAGACGAAGTATTGTTTTGAGGCAATACAACTGCCTCAAATCAGACAATTGTGCCTCAACAAACAGGTCGTCAGAAGAATAACGCCTAGGCTTCCGTAACATGATTCTAAGTATTGCCTTTTGGTCAACGTTCACTTTCTGGAGGATGGTTTTTCCGCAAACTACCCATCCAAGGATACCGTATGTCTATTGATTGGCATATAGCATAATATATTGTTTTTATATAAGGTAGGCCCAGAATATCTCGCAATTGAATAAATGTATAAATCAATTTATTTAGTCTTTTCACTAGACACTCGGTATGTAATTTCCACCGTAGGTGTCTATGTATAATTATTCCGAGATATTTTATCTCTCCGACTGGTCCGATTTGCTGACAACGACACGTGGCATCTCTCTTGCAGTCGTGAATGATAAGATGATGGCGATCATCCGGGGGATGTATTTTGTTTTGCCAACATTTAGCGTAAGTAGGTTTAGGTCTAACTAGGTTTTAATTGAAGCCATCGCGATGCTAGTACGATTATATACTTTTCCCAACTAGAACCGGAAATTACTAACACCGTGTCATCAGCAAACGCTATTGTTCTACCAAAACCAAGCTCGTTTTCCGTTTCTTTATTCCACCATAGCTTCTAAACGCTTGAACCAATTTAGAAGTGTGTGGTATTGTTAGAATCGTTATGACAACCCGAATGCCATAGGGAGTGTCCTCAAGTGTCATACCTAAAGTGCTCAAATGTCAAATAAATAATTATCTAAATTTTCAAATGTCAATAACTTAGGATAAATATATCGCGTTAAGTATCAAATGATAAGACTGATGGATACATTTCGGAAATATATGTGGAACACATAGGTACGGATAAATACAAAAACCACAAATATATCATTAAAAACATATACATTGCCTGATTAGCCATAAGGCCAAGTAGGCCCTGGCCTATCGGCCTACGCCTTTTCGGGGGTCCCCGGGCTCCCGAAAAAGTAATCATTACAATCATATTTTTTGAAATTGTTCTGATAGCAAAAAAAACATTGAATTGAAATTCCAACTTTGATCATGTAATTGTATAATTGTAATTAAATAGCATAATTGTTATAAATTATCGGCTGTTGTGGCCCGAGCTTTTGATGGCCTAAAAGACATAGGTTAATCCGGCACTGGTACCGAGGGCAACCAACTAAAGATACCTGCCGCAGGGTGTGTATATTCTCTTACAAAATGTACTTTTTAGCAAATAATGATAGATTTTTTTGGAAAAAAAAATGGAGTAAGTACTTGACTGTTAAATGAAAGTTTGACAAGGGTTTGAGCGCGCTGCGCCATCTAGCGGTAGGTGAAACATCGCTAATAAACAATATTTGCGATATTTTACCGACCGATAGATAGCGCATCGCGCTCAACGCTTTTTATACTATTTTTTCAAAAATTTAAATTTTAAAATTTAAAAAAAAATATTTGTTGTACCTAAATTTTTTTATTTAAAAGTTCCTTATTTGCTCTTACTGAATAACCCCCTTACAAGGATATCGTTTAATTAAAAGTCACACTGTATAAATGAATCGCACGTACATAATAATATGTAGTTTTATACAAAGCTACAATCTATACAAAGCTACAGTCATTTATTTATTTATTTATTACTTTCAAATATTATTCAACAGCATTATAGACGAATCAAATTCGCCCTTGAATATTAAATCTAGAGTTTAAGTCCATAATGAATGACTTACATAATAAACTAAATTAATGCTAACATTGAATAAGAAAAAAACATAAAAATACAAAACTAAATAAAACACAGATTATGATAAACATGAGATAGCAGGGAGTTGCCTTTTCAGCTGCCAATGGGATATACAAAAGATGTCTATTTCTGTGGGTAAGGAATTGAGAAGAGCTATAACCCTCCCCGCTGGCCTGTCTACAAAAATATTTGTACGATGGTACGGCTGCGATCTCCTCGCTGTGTAATTTACCGGTACGTACAATTTCATAACCGAGGCGACATATTTTCGTTGCATGCGATTTTTTCGCGTCAATATTACGCAAAAATATAACCATTTTCCATATGTGAGTACCTATATTTCGCTAGTTATATCTTCTTCAGCTCAATTGTAATTCTTGTTGCACGAACGAAATTCTGGCGACGATCCAGCAGTGTGGCAGATTCCATTATTATTCGCTTGCTTTGTGTGTTCATCAGAAAAACAACATAAAAAAAACATTCACTTCATGCTAAATCTTCGCAGCCAAATTGTATAAAATAAAGCGATAAAACACGGCGATAATATCCAGTTTACAGAATAATTCATTCGTTGCACCTCTCGGAATATCTAATCAGGTAGTTTGTCCTGTTTTTTATGTGTCACTGACGGCCATACAAGGAAGCGTTCTTATAGGTAATTGTGTTTAGGCTATTGACACTGAATTGGCTAGCATTCGGAGTGTTGCCAGGTTAGGTAAAAATTCGCCAGTTATGCTAACCGCGCAATGCGGTAAAATTCTGTGCGTTTTATTTTCGGAAAATCTGTGGGGCAAGTAAATATAAAAAAAAGAATTTAAAACACGACTGTCATTACAGAAAGTAAACTATTGTATTTATAATAAATTTTTTTATGCAACATTAGTAGTTTATGTATTTATCCATTTTTTTTAATTTTTTTTTTATTTGTTGAGTGGGGATTTTCTAAGGTCTTTATAAGCCTTGTAACACTGCGACCATTGCTGATCTATTGTGCTCGCCACCTACTATAGTTCTGCGCTAAGCCTCGTGTCATTTAAGAACCGCAGCAGGCTTTTGGCGCCAGATTGTTTTACCTTCTCAGGTTGGAGGTAGTGACCACCCAAGTAGGTGTATCTTTTACGCATCAGCGGGCCACACTCGCACATGAGGTGCTGGGAAGTTTCCTCTGCCCTTTGGCAGAACCTGCACATTTTTGTGTCTTTGAGCTTGAGGTTGAACATGTGTTTGTTCAGGCCACAATGCCCCGTGAGCGCCCTTACCAGTATGCGTAGATTGTTCCATATATATAAATGTATATTTACGAAATGTACTCAATCAGACCTTTCATTTGACACTAAACCCGATATTTTTATAATAATTTATTGACATTTGGACATTTAGACAACTACTTACATACTTAATCCATTTGGTATAATTTCCAACAATACCACACACTTCTAAATCGATTCAAGCGTTTAGAAGTTATGGAGGAATAAAGAAACGGAAAACATACACAGATAAACCCTGAATACATTACACTCCTTTTTTGTTTGACAGTGGTGACAAAAATTCGGTCCGCATTTAAATTCTGTGGATTACTACAGATTTGCTGCGGTGTGTGACTGGACGGATTTGTGCCACATTATAGAGTTACATAGAACCCCGCGCACTGCGGACATTATTCAGCAGATACTTGCGTAGACAACAAATAAGTCCGAAAATTCACCGCAGTGCGCGAACTAAAAAATGCGTTTTTTTCCGTTCGGCGTAAAAAAAACGCACAGAAATGCACCGGTTCGCAGTACGCGCCCGAAGGCTACCTCTGACCTCAAATCGGCGACCCAAAGCGGCTTGGGGCATTAATTATAATATAACGTATTAGTTTGCTCCATGCCATAGTACGTTTTGGCAATTCTTCCAGGCCGGCGACATGCAGGTGGCACTGCAAAACTAATAGCAATTTATTTGGCCATCTGTAATAAAATTGATTTGAATATTTTTTAATAAAGAACTGATTGATTATATAAAAACAATAATTTAACACATAAGAACATTCAATCATTAGTGCCATATATCGCAATTTTTATATAGGTTGATTACATCACACGGAGAGAAAGAATGCCAATTATCTGAACTTAAATATGCCTAATCATATCTTTATGTAAATAATATCAAAATAATAAAAGGTATTATGACTTAAAAAATCGTTTATTATATTATTATTTTATTTCGAGATAGGATATCGTATGCGCTTAGAGAGACATCTATAGTGGTACTGCCATACTACGAACGCGCCGCCATTTTGAACATAAGAGAAGATTAAGTAATGTTTTAAAAGTATGAATGCCATCTACAGATTGTGTTTCGTAGTAAAATCCCAGCTGCTAAAAAGCAGTACGGCATTGAGAGTAGTATTTGAATGCTTGCGGCTACCATGTCGTCGATTAGGCCTATTAGACTACTACAGGCCGATTAGGCTACTCTTGTAATTCCTGCTCAACTTTCGTACTTCTACACAAGAGTTAGTGCTCATTAGGCTTTCTAATTCGGTCAGAAACGCCAAATCGATTCATTATTTTTAAGCACAGCAAAAAAAAAACACTTTTTATCCCAAAATCTTTGAATATATAAATTCTTGAAAAAATATATATTTATTTGGGAACGTATTTATTTATTTATATACCAAAACAAAATTAATCATACATACAATTCCAAATAGTTAATTATTATTCTAAACTACTTATGTTATTCACATATCCAATTATTATTTTTTGTTATTACTATGTACTTCTTTTTTAAGAACTTTTATACTACATCATACTTACATATTTACCTAATTTCTTGATTGTTAAGAAATGTTATTATCGTACTTTGTAGTTGTGGTAAGTTCACTGTCCAAATATCCAATTCTGGATCAGCTGAATATAGTGCATTTAGGGTACGATGTGTCCACACCGTGAAGCAGTGTTGGGCGATGTTATTTATAGCTCTTGGTAACGCGATCAATACGTGAGTCCTAGCACGGCAGTAATTGCCGGGTACAAATGGTCCGATTCTCTAGGCTATGACAGGATAACACTATTTTGACGGATCCGCGCTTGTGCCGCGAAACATGGTAGTTTTGTTATATGTCAAAATCTAATGCAACACTATTTTGACGGATCCGCGCATGCGCCGTGAAACATGGTAGTTTTCTTAATACACAAACTATCGATTTCATGCTTTTCAAAACTGTGTATATAGATAATAGTGCAATAGTGCAAATAATTAATTAATGATGGTGAAATGTTCGCCATCGCAAGTAATAAGGTGCGTGATTATAGCTACGGCCAGATTGTGCGGAAGTATCGGTTTTTTTTGGTACATATAAAAAATATAGTTATATTTTCCGATATTTCCGTCACACGTATCAGAGAAATACATCGCTATCGGAGTGTTTTAAGGCATAGCTGAACTGTTTCCTCTAATTTTAATTGCAGCCAAATTGGTAACCCCAGTCCTTGGCCCGGTTTACCATTTCAAGGGCATTCCTATGCTAGGGCGAAACAATTCATTAGTAAATTCAGGAATACTTGGTATTTATGCAGTTTAGCAAACTCTTCTACATTAAAGATGTTTTAATGTCACCGCTTAATTTATCCCAATGATTCCGAATCTGTAAAAATATTTGCTGTCTCTATAAATAAGCGAGATATACATTTAGACGTATAGACGTTTAAAGAAGCGTCAAACACATACGTTACATTTCGGTAGGTTAAGTTATTTTTTTAAACAGTTCTTTTTTTTTACAATTCCTTTTTAAGTTTCATTTATTTTATTTTAGTAAGTTATGTACAAAGAAAAGACCTGGACATGTAGATTATGGTACATACAGAATCTTTACACACATTAATGGTAGGTAAGCCATGAGGGCATGAGTTGAGGGCCAAGACTTTTCAAATATTGTGCCCATTTAAATGACTTAAAAAAGTAGAGCCTTATTGTCTGGTTATTTTATTTGGTCTTATATATGTACTTTTAGTTTTTAAATGCATGGCGTAGCTTTAATTTGAATAATTAACATTTTACTGACAATTTGAATATTACGATTTAAAAAATTACTACGTATCTTTTCGAATTATTTACTATTTCAAATATTATGCTTCTATTTTCATTATTCATATTTAAAGTTTGACAATCTAGTAGATAAATTCTTGACTACCTATGTATGTTCAGTTAAGAGTAGTAACGAGACTTACTACTTAACACAATTATTTTGACACGTGACAGCGGTTTTTAGCCTTCAATTAGACACGACGAAATGATAATGTAATGTATCCTTCCATGGTAATGAAATGTAATGTGAGCGGAAAATATAACTATATCCTTATAATTATGCTAGCATACTCAAAGTGAGACGAAATCGCACAACAACTAGACCTAGAAAGTCTGTATCTGGCTGTGCTGTATGTTATACTTTGTTTTGTTGTAGCGCAAGCTAACGTACTGATTTAATTTTTAATCATTTTTTTAAATTTCACAAAAGGGCTATGAATTCTCAAATGTGTTGTGTACCAAACTACATATTATTATATTCCACAAACTTTCTTAAAAAACCTGAGAATTTCGTGATTCTTTAGTTTAAAATTATTATTTATTTATTTATTTATTATAAAAGGTACACAAACAATACTCTAATATTACATGGCTATCGCTAACATTTTTACTTTGTTTCTAATTAGGGTATAATATTATATGCGTACTCCGCATGCTTAATTTATAATTGCGTATGTGCCGTATCTCATGATTTACAAAATTATCAAAATTATCAAAAATTATCAGTACAAAAATTAATATTCTTAAAAATTATCAAAACAAAAATTGAAAATTTTAGAAATAAGTTTACAGTGAATTCTGAAAAACAATTAAACAATGAAATGGTAAAAAATAGATCAAATATTGTCTGGAATAAAATAATAAAAACATAAAAATTATCAAAACAAAAATTAAAAATTTTAGAAATAAGTTTATAGTGAATTCTGAAAAACAGTTAAACAATTAAATGGTAAAAAAAATAGATCGAATAATGTCTGGAATAAAATAATAAAAACATACGGTAAATTATCAATTTGTTTCATAATACGTTATTTATAATGGACTTAACTACTAATGGTCCCAGGTTGAAGAAATCAATGTTATCGGTTATAGTGTTGTATAACCGGCATGTACGTGAGATAGGATTGTGGAAAGATTGATTTGTCTGCGAAGTGGGAAGGTGAAATGTTAAGTGCTGCCTCAGTCGCCTGGATGGTACGTTGAAATTTAACGCTTCTAATAAATCTGGTGAGTCTATCCCGCCGTTAAGAAGATTATGCAGAAACATTAGACTTCCGCACTCTCTCCTCTTTCTAAGAGTAAAAATCGTATTATCATATTTAGTTTAAAATTTCCTGTCTTTGTTTTTATGAATGATATTTGAACTTTGCACCAATTAATAGTGCTTCGACATTGCTGACAAACATTATGATAACAGTTAATTATACTGATACTATTTCCTTTTGAAAATATTTGTCCTTTTCGATAATCGAAATTTCTTTATCGATGTTGCGACATCTCCAGCGCGATGCCAGGCAAACAAAAGAGAGACCGTTATCCCATAACTTTTGCAACTTGCATATCATTTAGAAAGTGCCGTATGCATTATTGTTATTTATACATATCCCTTATTATAACAGTTTCAATATTTTTCCAGTCGTAATATTAAGTATTTATTATTTTTAATATAGTTTTTGTATCATTATTCTTTTGTTCGTAAATGATCAAATGTTAATTTAATTTCAATGTAAATTCACCGTAGAAAGGGGAATTATTGCAGTATAGGACCCGTTATTAAAAAGTACTACTACATTTGATCATTGTAATGCTAAATGTGAAAGAAAAAAGCTTCGGACGCGTAAAATTTCAAGACAAAAAAAAACAAATTTACATTTTTTAAGATTATTTAAAAAACTAATCTAACCTTCTGCCATTTAGGTGATTATGTATTATTAAAAAAAACTAACTTATGCTACCGAAATGTATGGGTTTGGCGCTTCTTTGAATGCCTATATCTCGCTTTTTACATTACATATTCGTCGTGTTCAATTGACGGCTAAAAACCGATTTTGGACGTAAAGCCTAATCATCATCATCATCATCATCATCATCATTTATTCATTCCATAAAAGCATTTCACAATACTGAGGAACATGTCAACTTTTACAATCATAATTTACCGGATGATAAAACCGCTTTGATTAATTAAAAGGAAAAAAATAATTGTAATCAGAGGTGATTACTTAAAAATAGTCAACTTTACAAAATAATCAATAATCAAACAAATAATAATCAATACCATAAAAAGAAAAATTCTGAAACATGCGTAATTAAAAACAATGTCAATAAAATCTAAAACTTAGTTCGAAAGTATAGTCATAATATGGATATTTATAATCAAGCAATTGTGGACGCAATATCATAAAAGTCGTCCAGTTTGTAAAGGGCATGTTTGACTAACTGATTTTTCAAGCAGATTTTATATGCTGCCATCTCAAGTCTTTTCGTTGATGATGGCAAAGCATTGAACAATTTAAAACTTATATATAAAAATGTTTTTTGATATTTAGTCAAGCGTACTTTAGGCAATAACACATTGTTCTTATGTCGCGTATTATGGCTATGCCGAGTGGAGTGAAGCTCGCAATTTAAAATATTCTCTTTGGCGTATAAAAGGCACTGATATATGTACATAGACGATATGGTAAGGATACCAGCTTTAATAAAAAAAAGTAAAATATTTGAAAAAACTTTAAAATATTTGAAGTAGTCAATAATTCAAAAAGATACGCAGTTAAATTATTCATCGTAATATTGAAATTGTCAATAAAATGTTCAATAATCAAATTAAAGCTACGCCATGCATTTTAAACTAAAATTATTAATATAAGAACATATAAAATAATCAGACAATAAGGCTCTACTTTTTTAAGTAAATGGGCACAATATTTGAAAAATCATGGCTCTCAGCATCTCCTTGATGTTTTTTTTATTTTTATGTCCTGCAGCTGTTAAATTTTGTAGGGAGTAGATTATAGAATTTAATGCTAAGAAGTAGCTTTTCTGTACTTTTGCCAGTCGTATTCGGGGTAGGTATGCATAAAAGGGAGCTACCGCGGGTATGATGCAAGTGAATGTCTTCATTAATTTTATTGCAGTTTCTGCGAGGTGCTGTCTAGCATACATTTAACACTGGTAGGTATATGAACGCCGAATACAGTAATTACTCTTGCCTTACTGAAATATTCTTTGCATGAGGTCCTAGTCGTTACCTAATACATGCTGCGCAGTGCTCTCTTTTGCATAAGAAAGATTCTTTTACTGGTTGCGGCATTTTCCCAAAATAGTAGTCCATAAGTCATTAATGAGTTAAAATATGCAAAGTATACTGATTTGGCTGCCGCAAAACCACAAAGACCTTTGATTTTTTAAATAAATATATCGAGCTACATAGCTTCTAGCTAATTGTTGAATGTGCGCATTCCATTGTAATCTATGTCAATTCTTAAACCTAAAAAAAATATATCTTCTGTGATGTCGATTTCAAAATAGTCATGTAATTCATTTAAATAGTCAACATTGGCAAGTCTTAAGTAAAAAGGAATTATTTTTGATTTCGTAATGTTTAGACGTTAAACATTAGCATTAAACCAAATCAAGAGTTATCGTATACCCAATTCTATTTATTAATGATTCATTATTTTTGTCACAGAAGATAAAAGCTTCTTTATTGAGACAGAATAAAGATTATTGAAGATTTGATATCAGCGTGGTCAATATAGTAAGAGATGTAAAAAAATCGACAATATACAACAGGTTCCTATAATGCACTAATACATTTTTTGTGCAGAGTTCCTACGTTCTAAAATTGTTTGTTTACTCACACACTTATATGCATTAATAAATAAATAAATATTCCTAGATAGCATACCTATAAAAGGATTTAAAAATGAAAGACATAATTTCCATTGTGGCAGTAAAAATATTATATTCAGAAAATATCAATCGACTGTCCAAATTCATTCAACACAGTTCAGTTAATACTAATTAATAAAAATGGAATTGTTTGGCTCATTATTCTACGATATAATCCAAAAAAATTAAAAATAAGAAATTATCACATTATAGATAGTATTTTGTATCCGTTTTTTTCTATTAAATAACGTCGAAAAATAAAATTGATGACTATTATTAATAATAAGTAGCTTAAACGTCAAATTGTCTATCTACATAGGAGAGAATGCTCTCGGCGGGCTGGAATGCGGTTTTTGTATGGGTAAGCGTTGAGATCGACGGTTAGATCGATGTCCTACGTGTGTGTAGATACAGGATAGATACTGCGTTTAGTTATATAATACACGGCAATACCAAAATATGTGGTGTCATCGCCAGCTCGAGAGTTTTGACGAAGCGGGTTATGGCAACAGGTGCACTTGATTAAAGGCACGTAGGCACACCGCGTAGGAATACTGATTTTGAGCATTTCATTCCCGCGTCCCAATCACATTTGAAAAGGGACTAATAAATATATCACCGTGTTTCGCGTCTCACGTGGCACTGTCTTTTGAAAATGTGGCAATCGCGCGCACAGTCCTTTTTACGTAACTCTCTAATAAGGCACTAGCACTATCGAGCGTGTTCGAGCGTCGCTACACGTTCTCTTTCCCCTGAAGCTTCTCTGCCAACTCTGTCATCAGTTCTTTGAAGATCAGAGGGTCGATGTTCTTCCCGAGCTGGTACAACACGAACCAGTCGCCGATCTGGCACTTGTTCGCGACCGTTTCTACGTCTTCGGATTCTGCTAGGCGAGAACGAGCGCGGAGCAAATACAAACGAATCTTCGGCCCCATCACGACCATCGCGCGGTAGATCAGCGAGATCCCTGTCAAAACGCTCAGAATCACAAACCAGAACCACAAGAACACGTATATCTTCTCGTTGACTATGTTCAGCGGCAAGACGCAGAGTCCGTCGAACTTCTGCACCGAGCCGGATGGACCGTATTTGTGGAAGGTGCATTTAGTGACTTTTGGAAACACCCGCGCCATCGGGTCTTCTCTGTCTTCCGGTTCAAGCTCTGTGAACCTGATCACGTCTCTGCCGTACGTGGAGAACTCGCCGTCCAGGAAGAAATCCATGAAGTATATTTGTCCGACGACGTTCGCGAAGTTTAAAACTTCGCATATGAAGAAGCGAAACGCGTAGAAGTTCTGCGTGTGGAGATTCGTCGAGAAGTAGTCGACGAGAAGCTTTTTCCTGTCTTTCTTGCAGTCCTCGCCGACGATCGGGCAGTTTAAGTCGAGGACAAGCATCTTTATTCGTCCGCCTTCCCACGTTTTCCATAAGTAACGAGGGACGTAGAAGAGGATCGCTTGGAAAAACAGGACGAAGCAGACCCATTGGTAGTATTTGTGGTATTTGACTTCGTCGACCCCTTCGATGTGCGAGGAGACTCCCGGTTGGACCATGTCCTGGCCGACGCGGCCGGCCATCCTGTTCGGGATCGTGAAAGTGGAGTAGATCCAGCAGTAGGTGTCCATGACGTTCAGGGGGATTTCGTCGACGATGCAGTCGATCGGGTCGCCGATGTACTGCCTGGAGGTGACGAGGAGCGAGAAGGCGATGAGGATGATGACGGTCGCTTTGTAGTGGAGTCGGAAAACATTGTTGTCGATGCACACTGAGTCTAACTTGAGCAGCCCCTTTACGGAGCCGAACACGTCAAACATGATGGTAGCTCCCGGTTACACACTCATAAATATAAAGGCGCACTCACACACGGTGACTGTGAAAAAACTCGGTTCGTTATTCGGATCGGTCGCTTCGCAGCGTCGCGGCGGGCGTCGCTCGCCCGTGGATACTGGCGTCGAACTGGTCGCTAACTCGCAGGAAGCAAACTGGTCGGTCGAGCGCCGGCGCGACCGTTTCTCGGAGGGGAAAGGGGACAGAACGCTTGGCGGGGGACCCGAACCAGCCTACCTACTAAGGACGGAAAACTACTATCAACATAAATATCGATATATAGACATATACATTGTGACTATATGTATGTCGCTCTATATGCGAGACCTCGTAAACGCCAACTTTTCTTAACTTTTCAGGGCATGGAAAAAACGGTAGTGGAATTTATTACGTATTTTCTCATCGCCTAGTTTTTCAAGAAAAAAACACACTGCTAAATCTGATAGAATACAGCATCGGTTTTTACAAGCTTTAATTTACCTTGCAATGTTTGTCAGTAGGTATAATAGGTATTTTTGTATGTATGTTAGTTTGTTTTGGCCAAATCTTGAAAGCTGAATTAGAACCAATTCCTCTTATCCTATGAAGTTCAAATTTTACTTGTTGGATCAGTTCCGATTACAATACATTTTTATGGTGAGCATGACCTGCTTCTACACACAGCATCGGCTCCCGACGATGCTACTCTAAACTACTCTTCCACGGCCAACAGCATAGACACACAATTTTGTATACGCATTCAATTATGATAGTCCGTTCTAAATTTCACCATGACATCGCTGCTGCACCCAGGGTTTGGATCCCGACGAGGGGACTCCTCAACGGCCAACAGCGCTTTTGAGACATCTAACGCAACTAACTGTGGTTAGTTGCGTTGGTAGAGTAATCTGCCCAAAAAAGTGGTTGATGCAAGCCATCAAAACTTAAGCGGCTGTTAAATTGTTAATCTTTGTTAACTAACCGCTATTAGCATAAGTTAAGGAGCTGGCTGGTGCAAGTCACCCTTAACAAATTTTGATAAAGCAATTAATTAAACTACGTTGTAGGAGGTGGAGCATTGCCAAAAAATATGAAGTTGACAATAAATAGGCTGAGGCTGAAAAGAGACTTAAGTTGAAATCTCCCATTACGAGATGATGGTTATAAGAAAATCTTCTAATTGATTCGGCGACAATAAAATTGAAGGACCACATTGCAGGTCCTCCTGGATAGGTTATTTCACTATGGTAATGAGTAAACTGAAATAATCTCTCGGGAAGCCAACGGCTCTTGGCGTAGGAGATTAAAACCCACTAGAATCTATCTTGGAAACTAGGAGCTGCATGGCTTCTTAGTGCCGGCTAGCTAGTGGTTAATTTGTAGAACGGACAAGGAACGGCGCATTAGAATCTGCGGTTTTGCTTCCAAGAGATTATACATATTTTCTTATTTTATTGTTAAAATATGTATTCGATGCTATATTTCCAAAAATAGTAATATCCTCCCAATATCTACAACAAGTCTACAATGCCCGTACAACCTAGAAATTACCTTCAATAGAAATTTGCGCTTTAAAGCGCTAGAAATTTGCCCTCAAGCTCAAATAAAGAGTTTGAATGGTGTTTTTTTTCCATAACCATGTCCTTATATAAACTCTCTGACTGTCTCCGCGCAAACGTTCGCAACAGACTTAGTCAGGCTCCCGTTCTTTCTAACTATAGTGACTGTGTTTCGGGCCCATGCCTTTATAGAAAGACTGAAAATGCCTGCGCAAGGTATTGCTTCACGATTCCGCCACGGAATTTCACACTCCTTTCCTTTCCAGCGCTTCTATGCTGATCAAGAATCCAAGATTGAGCTCCACTTCGCTGGATTCCTCCTTAAACTAGTAAACGAAATAAGCCTCGTCTCACAGTTATCTGGCTGTGATTCTTTATCACAGAAAAACGAGCTATAAAGAAAGCTTCATCAAAGAAAGATGTTAACCAGATCTGGAATACACTCTCTAATATTGGGTCCTTACCTATGTAATTGCTGTTTTTTACACTGGCCACTTTGAACATAGATAACTTGGGTTTGAGTTAAAATTTCAAATTCAAATAAATTTTAGTTCAATACCATGTTATTCTTTTTTGAGAATCAGCTGTTTATTTGTCTTTCCGTCGTTTGTTTTTGCTCATATATTTTCGTTTGTGCAAACATTATAGTACGGAGCACCTTTATTAACAAATACTAAATAAAATACAATAAAAAACTCCTACTTTACTCATAATAATTACAAAAAAGGAAATGCATCGCTTAACAAAGGTAAATAAACAGTGCCCAATATTTTTCGCCCTATTGAGCAATGCGCAAAAGGCTATACTGAGGGTGATCAATAAAAAACCCCAAACATATTCTTCTGATGACCTTTTCCGAGAGTATAGAGTGTTGAGTGTGAGAAAAATGTTTGTGCTGGTAACTCTCACTAAATTCCAGAGTGAGTTAGGAGAACAGAAAAAAAGCCAGCAATCTCGTGTAACAAGAAGATCGACACAAACAAATTTTGCAATACCACTCAGGAGATCCGCTTTTGGCCAATCCAGTTTCTCTTATCTTGCCCCCAAATTTTATAATTGCCTACCACCTAACATTAAAGACATTAAAATATCATATAAATTTAAAAATAGTTTGAGTACCTACCTCTTAAATTGTACATATGCAGATATTGAAAACATTAATTAATAATTGAATCCCTATAATCTTTAATGATAAAAACATAATAATATATGTAATAAGTAATATAAATTGATGATTTCTAAATGTAATTTTATTTTAATTTTTGTGAATTTATTTAGTATATTATTAATACATATTATTTAATACATATATAAATATATATTAATTTTTATCATGTTTTAAAATAAAATAATATTGACAATTTTCATGACATTTTCTTACGAATTTTTATTAGGTAATTAAGATATTTCTGTTACATTAAGTATGATTCTGTTTATTTATATAAATATAATATTATAGATTTCTTAGGATAACTAAAATAAATTGTCTACCTTGGAACAGGCGGCAGCCTAGTTAGGTTAAGACTTTTGTATATTGAATGTACTCATAATTGGAACTCAATAAATAATTTGAAATTTGAAATGCTTACAATTCGCTTCATAATATTGCGACGCGGGCCCGACTATGGGAATTAATATCTACAATTTAAGGAAAAACGACCTCACACACTTTTTTATATGATTTTTATATCATCAGCTATGTATAGTAAAATTTTGAACTTCCTAAAGTGGGATTGTCGATGCCTGCCAGACCGAAGCGCATCGCCCATTAAATATAATCATCGGCGGGGCGCGAGGCCGAGTTTAAGAATTAATATCTCCAATTTAAGAAAAAACGACCCCACGCACTTTTTATATGTAATGTATAATATCATCAGCTATGTATAGTAAAACTTTGAACTTCCTAAAGTGGTATTCTCGATGCCTGCCAGACCGAAGTTTGAGTGGCCGCCTCGCCCATTAAATATAATCATCAACGGGGCGCGGGCGATATTATACATCACATATAAAAAGTGCGTAAAGTCGTTTTTTCTTAAATTGGAGATACTAATTCCCAAACTCGGGCCCGCGCTCCGCCGTTGATTATATTTAACGTTTCCCATTGGCCGGTTGCAGGCTGCAGCGATAATTTTACGCTCAGGCAGGCGTGGGTGCGCGGGCCCCCCCAATGCGCGGGGCCCGTAGCATTTGCTAATCTTGCTACGTGGCTAATCCGGCACTGGTTATTCTATAGAAAATATCGAACAGCACCAATTTAATAAGCGTTTTTACAGTTATTTTGCGACGTCATCACTAATCGATACCACCACTTCTCCCGTTTGTCGATATACGCATAGAATTCCAAACATTACCGCACGTTGTGATTTCACAATGTGATGTCGATATGGAATTAAACGTAACGCGGGAAAAAGGGAGACCTAGTCCTATTTTTGCCAGATACTGACTAACGATTCCATCGTTTTATCAAATAGACAGATAATTATGGAAACCTTATCAGTCTCTCAGGGTATCCTCAGCCCCCACCACCACAGGGGTGAGGGGGATAGGTGGCTTATTAAAGGGAGTAGGGGCAGGTAGGGTGAAGGGGTAATACGGATAGAACGGGCAGGGTGGGTTCCATCTACCCGCTTATTACATAATATATCATCAGGTATTTTATGCATGCCCTTATATTTACATTTAATATTTAATACTATTTATTATTATAATGGCTTTATTATTTTTAATTATTATTATTTATTATTATTATGGCTATATTATTAGTATGATTAATTAAATTTCATTTCATTTATTCAAGAATACTAGGCAGCGCCTGTTCCATTTGGTATGATGGCAATTTAAATGTAACTTTATGAAAAAAAAATACATGTGGCACTCGGGGACTGCCGCGGTAAAGCTATTGCATAGCTCTTTTAACAACTTATGGAATTATAATTATTTATTTATTTTATTTTTTCTGATATCAGATAACTGCGCTCTATCGGAAAACGTTTAAATTATTCCGAATCATTTGCGGCTGCGGTAGCAAATGATTCGGAATAATTTAAACGTCTTCCGATAGAGCGCCGCGCACGAATTTTTATTCGATAAAGCAAAAAAAAACGGATTATTCGAAAAAAACCGTAGATAAAAAGATAGATAATTAAATTATCTTTAAAATGGTGCAGGTTTCATAATAATACGCCAGATAGTATTTGCGTAGTAGTCGTTTTTGTGTTCGGTTAGACCAAATTTCACAAATTAATTACACTATGTAATATAAATAAAATCTAAAATATTCAAAGCTAAGAATATTAGGAAAATGTTCTTGTTTAACATATATTTTTTTCGAATCGTAAGCAGTACTCGTTTAGACGTAATTATCAGTTTAAAATCATTAATTTTCGTTAAGAAATTTCTTCATTCGGTCGCCGCGTTGGCCTAGGCCCGCGATAAAAGCTATGCAATAGCTTAAAAATAATCGAATGTATTGGTTTCATAAGCTGACGACATGGTTGCGAAATTGTTGTAGTAAACAATACAAAAAAAAACAAACAAAATAATCATTAAATTATAAAAGTAGTTAACAATAATTAAAAACAACAAAATATTACTTAATAAAAATGTGAATTCACTTTTGTATAAAAATAGGTAATTTAATGCTTTATTATATGATGTTTCTAGACTACATAGATATGATAATACTATATTTACAATAAATAATGTACAAAAAAAAAGAGATGGCCATACATACTGTTATAGATACATAATCGTTAAAAATAAACATTGGTATAGCGAAAAAACATAGCTCTATGCATATAAATATGCTGGCATATACAAAATGAGACCAAATCGTACAACCAACTGTATCTGGCTTTGCTGTGTTATACTTTGTTTGTTGACGCGCGAACTAACGCATTTGATTTCAAGTGATTTTCAGTGTTTTTTACACAAATTAAAACTAAAAATATAAAGCAGAAAAAGAAAATATGTATGCTACTGAAACTATACAAAAGAAAACTTTACATTATGATTACATAAGATTGGATTTTCAGAGTAGAATCCTGAAAACTACCTTAGCAGTGTTAGTAATAACGATATTTTTCATCGTTTGTCGATAATGCCGCCAATAAATCGATGTCGTGACAACACCTCCTTAACGGTCGGTCCCCATCGCACAGCGATAAGCCCCCTGCCCCCCCCCCCCCCTTCTTCAACAAGCGACGCGCAAAACGAGTAGTAAAGGCAGGCGCAGGCCAGGCAGGCAACGAACGGCCTGTAGAATGTCTTGCAGCGGCCGATGCAGCGCGGCTTGCTTACAACATAAGCCTATATTACACGGCAATATACCGGCCAGACGCGAACGCTGACAAAAGACCGGCCGTCGATTGCCGAGAAGCGAATGCCGGAGTTCCGCAAGGGTCAGCACTGCGCCCACATTATTCTCCATTATCAAACGCCGTTCTCCTGTATTCCTTATGTAGGTATGAAAATTAGTGCACTGAAGTTACAGTACCGTGCGAATTAATTGGAACAAAAAGTATTTTCCTTCGAAAAGGACAAACATACAAAAGCAGTAAAGGTAGTTAAAGATTGTTAGTTTTAACATAGAATCTGTCCTCCTTTTGCGTTGATGACACCTTTCACTCTTGTAGGCATATAATTTACCAGGTTTTGACAGCTTATTTTCAGTTCATCAACCAGAAACCAGACTTGAATTACTGCAATGATCATCTTGGTTTACTTTGTACAATCAATCTTGGAGAGTCGTTTTTTGCAAATGCCCCAGAGGTTTTCAATCGGGTTGAGTGAGGTCGGGAAGGGTGTAAGAGTAGCCTCGTCGAGAGCCGATCCTGGTTGTAGAATCAGGACAAGCTCACCATAAAAATGCATTGTCATCGAAACTGAACCAACAAGTAAAATTTTAACTTCATAAGAGGAAGTGGTTCTAATTCAGCTTGCAAGATTTGACCTTAACAAACTAAGATACATTTGTAAATACATACTAGCAAACATTGCAAGGTGAATAAACGCGTGTAAAAATATAATAAATAATAAGCACAGAGACTGTTCTGTGCTAATAAGCATATACTTAAAATTGTACGCCCTGTGGGCAAACTGTATCGAACTATTAGTATCAAAACATCTATACTTCAAACAAACAGTTATACGACAAAGATCTATCTATAATATCTACCTTTAATCGTTTTATATTATTTTTTTAAAAGCTGTAATTATCAGACTGTCACGCCTGCCGTTAGCTAAGAATCCTAATTAGTATTTCTGGGAATCCTTATTATAAATCGGAAATACCCAAACAAAACGAGTAACCGCGGAGTGTACGACAATATTAAACAAAATATTACAAACTGTACTTAACTTTCGATTTTGAATGTTTTTGTTTTGGTCCAGAATTCCCAGAATTCAATAATTATATATAATAAGAGATTGTCTCTGTGACGATGAGATAAGGTAATTTATTGTCAACTAAGTGTACTTCGTAAAAATCTTTGAGTAAATCAGGTTTTACACGGTTTACCAGAGAGTCGTAAAATATTCCATCATCATCATATTAATACATAAAAACATTAAATAAGAAGAGAATCATGAACGACCAATAATAAGCATACTGTATTAACATGAAATACAGTTAACCCTTTTATTACACGTCTGCCTAACAATGAAGGAGTGTAATGTGTTCAGGCTTCATCCATGTATGTATCCGTTTCTTTATTCCGCCATCACCTTTAAACCGATTAAGTAGTGTGTAGTATTGTTAGAATCGTTATGTCACCCCGGGTGTCATAGGGTGCCTTAACTGTCCAACTATCAATTAAGTAGTTTGTGTTAGTGTTAAATGTTAGTGATCAATATCGTGTTTAGTGTTAAATGAAAGGTCTGTTTGATAAAAGGTCTGATTTATAACTGAAAGATACATTCCGGAAATATACATGTATCTATATTAATAAAAACATGAGCCACGATTATTTCCCAATAAAGCATAATAAAAATAATTATAAACAAAATAGTTCACTTTTTATGTTGTCTTTTTTATTCTTTTTAATATATTTACTTGTTGCGTATACTATAGATACTGCAAAAATTATATTTATGAAATACCTTTCAAAATACGAATACATAATAATAGAAACCAAAAAAACAAATTGTTTTATGAGTTTTAAACTATTTTAAATAAAATTGTCATTTTAATTTATTGTTTATTGAAATTTAATTTTACTGCTCATTATTTATATGGTTTATTTGTAGCAATACAATAAACATTAAAAATAAAAATAGTACACTTTTTTCACGAAGGCTACATATAATGACCACAATCACTGGATATCTTAGGTCATGGCTTGTTTTTCAGGACATACCGGTGATAGCACCTATAAGCAATTTATTATACGAAGTACTAAAATAAAATATAAATTAAAAAAAACGATCATAAGAAATGATGATGCCAAAAAAATATAGGTCTGTAGTATAATATACATAGGTCTCTCTGAAACTTTCCGGAATTGGCTGTAGAATAAAGTTTGTTTCATCTAACTGTCATTTGTTTTCTCAAGTTTTGTTTTTTAAAAGCTACCTCTCTGCAATTAAAATTAAATAAAATTAACTCCAAATTTTTCGGTGTATTTCTATGATTTTAGGAGTCATTTGACAGCTCAGCAGAGCCTCGTTTTACTTTAAACTGCTTTTGGGGATGAAGCATTTTTTAGAGTTGGTTTTCAGAATTAAAATGTGGTCGTGTCAATGTCAGTGACGAATTTCGAGAAGGTCGCCCGTCCACCGCTGTCAACAACGCAACATCGATGATGTGCACCGTATGATCGAAACAGACATGCGTGTGACCTACTATGAGATTCAGGAATTCCGAGGCTTAAGCATGAGTCAGGTACAATGAAATAAAAAATCTCTTTATTGCACAATATAAACAAGGTACAATGGCGGACTTATTGCTACATAACAATATCTTCCAGTCAACCAACATGCTGATGTGGAAAAAAGAGTAAGCAAAAATTGAAGTACAATAAGATACAAAAATATATAAAATCGAATTTTAAATTATAGCAAATATTATGCAATTTATCAGTATCTAAATTCAAAGTAAATAATTAAATTAATTTTCGAGTAGGACATAATACATATATAGATACATATATCTATACTAATATTATAAAGAGGTAAAGTTTGTAAGTTTGTGTGGGGTAATCTCCAAAAATACTTATCTAATTTCAAAAATTCTTTCACCAATGGAAAGCTAAATTATCTAGTAGTGCTATAGGCTATATTTTATTGTGATAAATATTAGTTTTCAATACGAAATCACGTTATTTGTAAATCGAGTCGGAGAAAATGTACTGGTGATGTGCTTTATCGGCGTGCGCTGACGAAACGGTTTGGTATATTTGAAAACTATGTAATACAAAAACGTCGGCTTTAAAGAGATCTATAAAAAAGTCCGTGACATCATAGATCCAACTTTTATATTTAAGCTACAATAACTGCTTTTATGACTCAAAAAAATAAGAAAAAAAGTAGTTGAAGTTTGTTGAAGACATTAGCAGTAAAATATGAATCCTAATCAAAATAAATTAATCCACCATCACGGGTGTTAAATGGAGATAAAATTAGCCATGTACTGTAACTTTTTAGGTGGAATAGTTTTAGAGATATCATGAAATATGTAACGCGGGAAAGCACCTCGAAATACCTAGCGGGGACTGCGCGGCAGCGACTAGCCGAACAAGGTCAGCGTTCAGCGGAAGGCGGCGGGTGGCGAAGAACAAAAAGCGAACAGGACGTCTTCTACTATATATCTAAAGATAGCGTCTAAAAAGGCAAATATACGCCACCCTACTCAAATTAGCAAGTCGATTCGAAACTTTACGCGAAGCGAAGCCGCGGGCGCTAGCTAGTTAATATATAAATATACAAATAAATAAATAAATAAATAAACTATTAAAATGAGGTAAGGAAAAGGAAGGGGAAACGGAATTTATGGTTCATATTTATTGTAAAAGGAAGTGGGTTTTCAATGATTGCTTAAAGGTGGACAGCGAGCTAGCACCTCTAATAGTTGGAGGAAGCTGACTTCACAGTCGAGCTGCATGTACGGAGGAGGAGTAGGAAAAAAAGTGATTTTGTGTTTTGGGATACGTAGGGTATTATTCTGTCTTCAACGAAGTGGGAGACCATGACTTCCTAACATGATATAAGCCTCGTTGAGGTAGGAGGGAGATGTAGGATTGTGTAGGAAATTATATAGTATTGAAAGGATATGCAAATTTCTCTGGTCTCGTATGCGAAGCCATTGCAATTTTGCTCGGTACTCGGAAACAAGGTAACACTTCTGCAGATTGATTGTACCTTATGCAAACGTTCTGTAGGTGCTCAAGCTTATCCAGTCTGATCTCGGTGAGATCCAGATATGGGATGTCGGCATAGTCTATCAACGGCAGTAGCATACATTGAGCTATGTTTGCTTAGTGCTTACAGGGAGGAGTTTCTGCAGCCTTCGAAGGTTATGAAAGCCATTATATATTCGCCTGCTTAATTCATTGACTTGTGCTTGCCAAGAAAGTGTCTCGTCCACGAGTTTCCCTAAATTATTTCCGTTTTTAGAATGCCCAATGACGTTGCCCTCGATTCCTACTTGTTGATTAGACAATAATTGTTGACCGCCAATTACAATTGATGGGGTCCTAATAAGATTTAAGACAATGCCATGACTGCCATGAAGAAGAGCCCGAGTTCATATCGAGTATGGCATAGTAAATATCGTCCAGTTTTGTGTGGATTTAGACGTGTAGATCATCAGCGTATAGGTGATAGGAATTGGTAAGGTTCTCGGTTATGGGGCTGATAAATATAGAGAAGAGAAGAGGGGCAAGGACCTCCCTGGGGTATGCCGGCAGTGAGGTCGATCAGATCGGTGGATAATGTCGGCTGATTAAACACACTGTCGCCGCCTCTTCAGGTAAGTCGAACCACATTACTGCATCATCTGAGATGTTGAGAGTGCAACCGCTCCAGCAATAGATCAAAATCGACCGTATTAAATGCGCTACTGTAATCGAACAGTGTGAGAATTGTGAGTTTTCTATTGTCCATCTAATGTCATCGGTGACTTTGACTAGCTGATGTAGTGCTGTGACTAGGGCGAGAACCGGACTGGAGAGAATTAAGTAGTCCATGAGATACTAGAAAGTGATCAAATTTGATATATGCGGGCGCGTTCTATAACCTACGATAAAATAGGCAATATAGGAATTAACCTATATACTTTGAGCAGCAGAGGTGAAGATGTTTTAGGTAATACTACAATAAAGGCACCATAATTTGGGTTGTTAGAAAGCTGGGCTCGCGGTGGATCCCATACTATTTGATTGAGGCTAATACACGAGACAAGAAACCTTATTACCTAGAATGTTACACGTGTAAGCTATCTGAATTTATTCGGTTGATTGCTATCGGTTTGCTACTCACCGAGTTATCGCGTCACGAAATTTTCGTTGGGTCGAAAATTTTGACCTGGCTACCAAACCGAACTTGCAGACGTTTTGACGTCAAAATTGGCCGCAATCTGGTCGTAACTGATTAGATACAGTTTCGGGGAGAGTGTCGCGCGGGGCGGTAAGTTCGCCGGCGCGGCGGCAACCGGTTTGGTCGTCGTCTCGGTCGGTTACCGTGTAACACCGGGCGTTATCCGGCTGGATATGGCGGTTGCTGCGACCGCGGCGGCTACGCATGCGAACAGATGGCAAAACGCTGCAAGTAGCAAACTTGCATTT